>CATIWO010450202.1:0-10842 GCA_949673435.1 Macaranga tanarius
AAATGTGTCACTCATATTATCAACTCTTCATAATACATTTATTTAACATAATGCTAATGGAGTAATGCTTCAAATAAATAAACACTTTATTTAAAAGAACATTACATGGCCATTTGGGATAATATACAATGTCATAATACATGATTGCCTCTAGGGCATACTACTATACTAACAATATTATACCCATTTTATATTATTACGTATTTGTTATAACCAGGCACACCATGTTATACTTGATATTGATAAGCCCTTTTATGGATTTTTTGATTAATTATTTTTTAACTTACATTTGATGTAGGTGTAAAAATCTTTTAGCAAAAACTGTATTATGAGACTTTGAATTATAATTGGGTGTAGGTGTAAAAATCTAATGGGATAAGCTTCTAGACAAACACTTACAAAAGAGAAACAATATAGCTAAATAAGATAATAAAATTTGTATTTGATTATTATTTTTTTATTTTAATTTTTTTTGGAAAAGAATGTAGGTTGATGCTTTAAGAAAGGGATGGATTTAAGATCAATAACTTGTTTGCATGAAAAACATTACTCTATTAATATCCTAGCTCTCTTTTTATTTTATTTTTTAAATTTCTCTCTCATTCAATCATAATGTAGTGTGCACATCCATAAAAATTTATACTCAAGTAAAGTAAGCAATTAGGCATTTATTAGCAAAAAGAAAATAAACATTATTCTCTGAATTATTACACTAAATAATAATTGTCCCTAACCCATCAAACTGCTCAAAATCACTAAGGCTCTAAATAAGTATTTTGCATTTGATCGTATGATTTCCCCAAGATGATTTCAACCACTACTTCAAAATAGTACAACTTTTTAAAATTTCTTATTCACATATCCTTTAATTAATTGGAAAAATGTGGAAGCAATTACTTATGGCTATGAACAGCTAACTCTGCAAGCCTATGTTTTATTAAAACGAGCTTTCCTCTCCATCTAATTAAGAAATTAGCAAAAGCTTTGCCATACTTCTACTTAGTATTTTACAAATCTTGCAAAGACCTTGATTTTGGGAATTCATTATGTATTACTTGACAAAAGCATTACGCAACATCTTATGATCTTGTTAGGTATGTACCTCTTGAGTGTAGTACCATTCAGTAATAGATCCTTTCAAGCACATGAGTAATTGCTTGACTATTTACTTATTGGTCAATTCAATGGGCTTCATAAAGGTCACATACTACTTAAGATGAACTATAGGGCCTTTAGTTTCTTCATACTTCTTCATGTCTCAAAATTTGAATTTTGGGGGCAATGGTTCTTCCTCTTCTAGGTCCAAGTAAACAAAAGGGTTATTTGCAAAAAAAAAAACATGACCTTTAGCGATTTTAGCGATTTAATCATATCTTTTTAAACTTGGCAAAATAAAACACCAACTTATAAATCTTGGCAACTCGAAACACCGATAGAAACTCTGGTGATAACTTTCTGATGTGGCAGCTTGAATTTCTACCGGTGTTTCGAGTTGCCAAGATTTATAAGTTAGTGTTTTATTTTTCTAAACTTAAAAAGATGTGATTAAAACGCTAAAATTACGAAAGTCATGATTTTATTTGCAAATAACCCATAAACTAACTTTAACTTATACAATTCCAATGATTGTAATTTGAACAGCTATAGATTATATTTAACTGTAATTTTCATATTTCTAATAAATTTTTTATAGTTATTTATATAGATTGTTGTAGTGTACACACATATCATGATGACACACTAATATAGTTATTTTTTAAGGACACTAATTTAGTTATTTACATGAAGTTAATAATGATAAACTATTTTCCTAAAAAAAATGATAAGCTAAGTGATGGAATATGGTAGAAGACATTTGGTGTGAATTCTTATTACTCAAAATCCTCACATTTGATTAATCCTTAATAACTTCATATGTCATCATGTTATGTGTGTACACTACAACAATCTATATATATAGCTATAAAAAATTTATTATAAACATGAAAATTATAGTTAAATATATTTTATAGCTATGTAAATTACAATTGTTGGAAATTGTATAAGTTAAAAGTTAATTTATGGGTTATTTACAAATAAAATCATGACTTTCGTGATTTTAGCATTTTAATCATATCTTTTCAAGTTTGGCAAAATAAAACACCAGCTTATAAATCTTAGCAACTCGAAACATCGGTAGAAATTTCGGCTGCCATGTCAGAAAGTTATCACCGGAATTTTTATCGGTGTTTCGAGTTGCCAGGATTTATAAGTTGGTATTTTATTTTGCCAAGTTTAAAAAGATATGATTAAATCGCTAAAGGTCATGTTTTTTTTTGCAAATAACCCTAAACAAAATTATAATTGACATCTTTCTCTTTGTTATAAATTGCATTTAGTCCACTTTATTAGTTATAATCTTCGTTAATTCTAGTTCAGCTTGGCTATTCATCTAGTTGGATTTTACTTTATGTGGCTAATCAATTACATTTTTAAATCCCAAGTTTTTCCCTTTATTCTCAAGACTAACTATTTCAGCTTCATTTGCATCAAGGGGATTTTTCCTCTCTACATTGTTCATCATTTCTTTTATCATTTTATTGCATTATACTTTTTATTTCTTACAATATTTCTTTCTTAAAGGATTCAGGGTCAAAATGTGAGGGTACGACATTCTACTTCCTTATAATGGTGGTCCTAATAAGATAAGTGAATGCTTGATGTTGTAGACTGACCAAATTACCCTTAATTAGCTCGATTAGAAGAGATGAAGTATAGTTGTAAAAAAATATGTGAAAATAGTATTGTATGAAATATATTTTATAAACAAAATGTTAATGACAAGATGTATGAATGATATGTAACTAATCATATCACATAAAGCAGTAGTCTATAAATGACAATGCATAATGCAATAATATATGAATGACATGATCAATAATGGGCAAAATAAACATTATAAGTAATATGAAAAATGCATTATATGGATGCAAATTAATAGTTATAAGATAAATGTTAATATGATAAATGCATAATGTGTATGAAATAAATTTGCTAATCCTAAGATTATAAATGATATATGAATGCTGTAACTAATGAGATGCAAACTATGAAATATTATACATGATGTTGCAAGGTGTGAATATAATTATCAAATGCACGCATATTATGTATAGATGCAATGCAAAATATTTACACATAATATATAGCACAAATAACAATAGCCTTACAATCTTATTCCTCCCACACTCGACTTTAATAGCGAGTCTCTCGTCTTATGAATTTTTAGTTTAAGTCACAATTACCAATAGGGAATAATAAGATTGACAATTACCAATATAGCATCACTCAAAATAAAAAATCAAACAAGTAGCCTTTTTATTAATAAAACAAATGCCCATTTTAAAGTACTAGGCCAAAATAAAAAAGATTATAGATATAATATCGTATGGTTTAATACTTTAATTATGTACTTGGGTTTCATAAATGAAAAGACTATATGGCAACATATACAAGTATTATTTAGTAAATCTTAGGGGCAGTTACGAAGGCTATTATAGGGGTTGAGTCTTTGGTAAAGGTTTAGACTCCCAAAGTGTCATACTTTCTATTCGTCTCCCCATTTGGTCAACTACTGCAAGTATGTAGGTCGTACAAGTAGTACAAAAAGATATCATTCCATAGAGATTGTAAGATTAACTATTGTACTTAGGTAGTGGTTGTTTATTTAGACAATCAAAAATTAAATTGACTAATTACTAATTAAAATTGGTAGTGAACTAAACTACACTAGACTAAGAACTAATTATGCAATATCAAATTTAAGTTTGTCCTCCAAGGAGTTGGGGTTTGTTTTCCCAATTTGATTTCACACACTAATTAATTTCAAAATTAATAATCAAGGGAGATGTCATGCATGATCCATGCCACTATAAGATCTAGCAAATCTCTCTCAATCATTCACAAGATCAATTGATAAATAATGCATTAAAGATTAAATAAGGCTCTCACCTCGCTAAATAATTAACAAATTAATAATCAATTTCAAGAACAAGCCATTCAAGCAATATTAATCATTCTAGTGTCTCTCAACTACTAGAGCAATAAATAGGTTAAGTCTTAGATCCACAACACCAACAATTTCTTAATATAAGCATTGTCGTTTATATCGAACAATATATGGGCAAACTATTGTAAGCATTAAGTTCAAAGACCAAACCCATGTATAAAAACATCTCTTTTCATTAAAAAATTAAAAATTTAAGTGTGCTACATCAAATTAAATATAATGAAACTAGCCACTCATCTCATAAGCAAGTACAAAATAATAAATAGAGAGTCCCATATTCAATATTTATAATAACTTAAGTACACAAGGTGAATTTAGATAAAAGAACCCCCTTTATAAAAATTTTACTCCAAATCTTGATTACTTAATGATATTTCTCCACTCTTGCCTTGATTGCTTGAATAAATTATTTCTTCTAACTCAGATCTTGAAGAAGAAAGTACAATAATAAAGGTGGTTGAGTGTAAATGTGGTGAAGGATGGTGATGATTGATGGAGGATGTAATGTTTTTCTTTCTAAATGATTTTCCCTTTCCTTATCCATAAAAAAGATGCTTTTTTATCTCCCTCATATGCCTTGGGATTTACCTTAGAGTCAAGGAATATTCCTTCCATAAGAGAAAAGTTGGTGGGCTATTAAATGGTCAATGCACGACTATATCGTGCTCCATAATTGCTATAGAAGCAAGGGTGTGCACAACCATGCATTTTGAAAAATGTTGCTTCTACTTATGTGCCTTAATATGCATAGGTGTGTCACAGTTTAGGCCCCCCAAAACCTTCTTTTTTAAGCATTCTTTCATAAGCTTGAATTAGCCTCCCTTTAAGTTGACATACTATTTAGTTGTCCATTTCACCATGTTTACACTATAACACATGAAAAAAATTCTGAGGAAAAGTATAAAACCTTCAAATATGACATACTATTTAGTTGTCCATTTCACCATGTTTACACTATAACACATGAAAAAAATTATGAGGAAAAGTATAAAACCTTCAAATATACTCAAAGAAAGGTAATGAAAGATTATATATGTATTCATAAATTGTTCCCAACCTATCCTATCCATATACATTTTCACCGAATCAAACAAGTCCATATAGGTTAGTGCTCCTACATTTAAGTACTTATTTACAAACACTTTCCTAGCACTAATCCTATTAAATTTCATCATTTCATCCTCATTTGCAAACTCAATTTAAGAGAGAAAAGCATTTACCTCCCTTTCTTCCTCTTATCCTCTTAGTTGGCTAAAGGAACCACCCTTTTATGTTCTAAATATCTTTTTTTGGGTTGGGAGTGTATCTTCCTCACCATTTTGGCAAATATTCAAAGTTCAAAGTGGAAATTTGAAGAGAAGAAAATTGCCTATAAAAGGAAGCAAAATTTGCAAGTGAAATAAGAGAATATGAAGGAAAAAGATAGAGTAATCCTACACTAACACATAATGGGTAAGTTGAGAAAATGACAAAAGAGTGATAGGAACTAAGATTAAAGAAAGCATTTAAGTGGATTTTATAGGGATAGATGTTAAATTTTGAAAGGAGAAAGATAAGGGTTTGAAAAGATAAGAAGATGAATGAAGAAGGTGACTACTATAAACCCTAAGACAAAAAGTGGTATGTATATGTAGAGGTGACCATAAGCTATGGTTATAAATTTTAATTAGAAAAAGGCATAACACGCATTTGTGTAGCAAGAGAGAACAACCATGTGTTGGATGAGAGATATGCTACTACCTGTGCGTGCATTAGTTTGAAGGCTACCTTGGCACAGGATTGCATGATTGTGCTACGCAAGCATATAGTTGTGCGCATGGGCATTAAAGTGCTGCTACCTATGTGCTCTTACATGCATAGGTATGTATGATGGCAGAGACCTTAAGACTGTATGGGTCATACAACTATGTCGTGCAAAAGCATAGACGTGTGCCCTAACATCAAAGGCTTACTGCCTGTGTGTTTTTACATACACTGGCATATAATGATTTAGGGCTTTAATGGGTAGCATAAGGCGTATAGTTGTATGCTTAGAATGCACAGCTGTATGCCCTACTTGAACCTGGAAATTTTTATGATTGACTCTGAAATGTAACCACTATCTAATTAAGTTCTAACTTCTAATAAAATCACATAAATTCATATACAAGAACATCAACAAAGCACTCTTAATGCCCATCACCATATCCAAATTGTTTCATAAGATCAACCCATGCATCCAACAAAGATTTAAATCATATAAATCATATAAAAAGAGTTAAGATAAATAAAAGAACTCCCCTTTAATGACCTCAAGCCTTTCTTTTTGAGCTCTGGAATGGTCTTTTTTTAATTCTTTGATGCTTCTAACATTGAGACTTAGTTGAAAATAATGAATCGGGTATCAATACTACTCAAAGACACTAGGTAAACTATAAATTTATAAGGAATTAAAAACTAAATCTATAAGACTAAAGCACAAAAGAAGAGGGTTTAGAACTTGGTTGAGCCCTCAAGAAGCACTTATTTTTAAGGTCCTATCTCAAATATAGGCATGAATAAGAGTGAACACCTTATAAGAAGGTGACTTACCAAAGCTTGTTAACCTCTCCACCAAGATTCTTCTTCAAGCATTGCCTATTTACTTTGAATCTTGCTACCATCCTCATTTACCAACTCAATTGCTTTGTGAGAGAACATTTGTGTGATTATAAAAGGATCAAACCATTTAGACTTAAGTTATAGAGGAGGACTTGCTTACTAACATTGAATTCTTTGGATTTCATCACCACATCAAGCCACTTCTTAGTGTGCTTTTTATATATTTTTGCATTTTTATAATAGGCTTCCCTAGTTCATCAAGCTCATTTAGTTAGAGAAACTTATTCTCTCCTACTTTCTTAAAGTAAAACTTTAATGCCTTCATTGCCTAATAAGCTTTATGTTTAATCTCCATCAGCAAATGGCATGATTTTCTAAGCACCAACTGATATAGAGACATGTTAATTAAGGTTTTAAATGTTATATGATATGCCCAATAAGTGTCATTAAGTTTTCTTACCCATTCCTTTCTTAATTTTCTAATCATCTTCTCCAAGATCTTCTTTAACTCCCGATTGCTAACTTCCATTTGTCCATTTGTTTAATGGTGGTAAGGAATGGACACTTTGTACTTGACTCCATATCAAGTCAACAATGCCTTTAAGTTCTTATTGCAAAAGTGGGTTCCTCCATCACTTATTATGGCTCGAGGCATTCTAAATCTAGCAAATAACTTTTTCAAGAATTTGCATACTACATGAGCATTATTAGTGGCACAAGCTTAAACTTCCACCCACTTTGAGACATAGTTAAAACACACCAATATATACTTATTCCTATTCAAAGGAGAAAATGGACCCATGAATTCAATCCTCTACACATCAAACAATTCTACCTCCAAGATGCCAATTTGTAAACTTTCATCCTTTCTTGAGATATTCCCATTCCTTTGGCATTGATCACACTCTTAATAAAACCCTTTGCATCTTAAAACATCATTGGCCAATAAAAACCACAATCCAAGACCTTAGCCATTATTTTTAATGCTCTATAGTGTCCTCCATAAATGGCTCCATGACAATGGTCTAAAATGCTATGAATCTCTTCATTTGTCTAATATCTTCTCCCCATTCCATCATTACATAATTTCCATAAAAATGGATTCATCCTAAATGTAGCTTTTGGCACCATGCATCAGCTTATTCATTTATTGTATTCGCAAACTAAGGTTCATTTATAAACCTAAGTGCTCAGACTAGATCATCCATAAATGCATCTTCAATGGAGAGATCATCATCTTCACTTGCATTCTCCTTTTGCAACCTAGACAAGTGATCTGCCACCACATCTTTCAACCCCTTCTTATCCTTAATCTCCAAATTAAAATCTTATAAGAGGAGCACCCATCAAATGTGTCAGGGCTTGACATCCTTCTTTGTAAGCAGATGCTTGATGGCAAAATTATCAGTGAAGACTACCACTTTAGACCTCAATAAATAAGAATGAAACTTGTCAAAGGAAAGAAGACGGTCAGCATCTTCTTTTCTGTAGTAACATAATTCACTTGGGTATTGGAGAGGGTGCAGCTTATATAATAGATCACGTATAGCTTATTCTTGTTCCTTTGACTAAGCACCGCTCTTATGGCATAGTCACTAGCATCACAAATGAGCTCAAAAGGAAAGCTTTAATCCGAGGCAACCATAATCAGAGTGGAAATAAAAGCTTCCTTCAACCTGTTAAATGCAAACTTACATTCATTAGTAAAGTCAAAAGGGAAATTTTTTTCAAGCAAATGAGACAGAGGTTTAAAGATTTTAAAGAACTCTTTGATGAACCGCCGATAGAAACCAACATGGCTAAAAAAACTCCAAACTTCTTTAGCATTGGTGGGGTATTGTAGACTCTTAATTGCTTCAATATTGACTCTATCCACCTCAATTCCTATTAAAAAGATCTTGTGGCCTAACACAATTCCTTCTTTAACCATAAAATGTCATTTATCCCAATTCAAAACAAGATTTATCTCCTAACATCTAGCCAACACCTTATCCAAATTCTTCAAGCATCCCTCAAATGAATTCCTAAATATCAAAAAGTTTTCCATGGACATCTCTATTATATTTTCCACTAAGTCGGATAAGATGGTGATTAGACACCTTTGGAAAGTGGTCAAGGTATTACACAAGCCAAAAGACATTCTCCAGTAGGCAAAGGTTTTATAAGAGCAAGTGAAAGTTGTCTTCTCTTGATCCTCTGAAGCAATTACTATTTTATTATAACTGGAGTAGCCATCTAGAAAGCAATAGAATGCATGTCTGAAGAGCTTTCCAATATATGGTGGATAAATGGCTATAGAAAATGATCCTTCGTTATGGCAGCATTCAACTACTGGTAGTCAATATACAATTTCCAACCACTCACCACCTTTATTAAAATCACATCCCCATATTCATTTTCCACAATGGTCATACCCCCTTTCTTTAGAACATATTGGATAGGGTTGACCTAAGAGCTATCAGAGATGGAGTAGATAACCCTGACATTAAGTAGCTTCACCATTTCTTGTATATTCGGATTGAGCCTCCTTTACGTTTTAATGGTTGGCTTATGTCCTTCTTTTATGAGAAACTTATGTGTACAATATAAGGGGCCAATACCCTTGATATCTAAAATTTTCCATCCAATGGCATTGACTCTCCCCTTCAACAACTTTATTAAGGCTTGTTCTTATTCATGGGAGAGTTTGGAAGAGATGATAATGGGCAAGGTATTATTCTTCCAAAGGTAGGTGTACTTAAGATATGAAGGTAGAGGGTTGAGTTCAAAATTAGTTGGCTAGATGATAGAGGGAGGTGTAGATGTAGCGTCTAAGGGTAGTGTCTCTTATTGAGTTAAGGTAAAAGGGGAGGGCTTTAGGTGCTCTTCTTCTATCGGTGCTATATTCAAACACTTCTTCACCTCATCCACCTTATAAAATTTTGCCAACATTTGATGTTAGACTTCATACACATACTTATCAATCACATCAACCCTCATACAACCCTATTTATCCTAAGGCTACTTTATTGCCTTATAGACATCAAATTTGTAAGTCTTTTAACCCGCTCTCAATATAAGGGAACCATTATACACATTGATAAGCATGCAAAACATTACATTTTAAGTACTATTTCTCTAGAGTTTTGCAATTTCTAATTAAAAGATTTGTTGAATTTATCATGTATAGTATTAGATTTCTTCTATTTTTTTAATAGGATAGAATTTCATTTTATTATTATTTTTAAGTTAATTTTGCATGAATTCTACTTATCTCTATCTTGTGTGCTTAAATGTTATAAAGAATTGTAGTTGAGGAAGAACTATAAGTGTTTAGGATCAAAGGTCAAGAGCATAAACTTTTTAAGACTTAAAAGATTTTGGTTTTAAGACTTTGAACAACCATATGGCTATCTCATATAATGTACATAGTCATGCCTGAAGGTGTAGTAAAAGAGCCTTAGATAGTAGATTACGTATATTTGTGCGTATTAGGTGGTACGGCTATGCCTGAAGCCATGATTTCAAAGTTTTTAAAGAAGGAACCCATATAGTTGTGTAAGGAAAGTGGCACGGTTGTGCCTGAATCCATGCATTTTTAATTCCTTAAGTTGGCAATTTGCACGGTTATGCACAAAGCAGACATGGTTGTATCTGATCCAGTGATTTTTAAAGTTAAGAAGGATGCACGTGAAGGAAAGTGTGTGTGGAGGAACAATGAAAATGCGGAATTTAAAAATTTTTATTGCATGCAACATTTGCATCTAACATAAACACTTTCATGCCCATAGATCATATCACATGCACTCTTACATAGCTAAACATGCATAATAAATCAAGGTGGTTAGTGGAGAGTGTAGAGACAACTCTCTCACTCCTTATGCATGTGAATTGAGTGTGAGACACTCAACACATAAACTATTATCATATTAGCTTTATTGATATAGTTAGTGAAGAGTGTAGAGAACTCTCTTATGCATATGGTTAGAGTGTATGACACTTAACCTATTAACTAGTATCAAATTGTTTAATATAGTTAGTAGAGTTTGTAGAGAGAGTTAAGGCATATTGTTCATTTGCACAATTGGGAGAGAAAAATTGATATCAACATTAGAGAGAAAAGTTGTAGAGAGAGTCTTCTTCATCTTCTTCTTCTAAGGGTTCTTGATATCAATCAAACACAAGTGTTGTGTTCTTTCTTCTAAATCCATCATCCATAGAAGGTTTTTACAAGT
>CATIWO010450283.1:0-12404 GCA_949673435.1 Macaranga tanarius
TGTATATTAGGACTTGATTCTATAATAATCCTCTAAATGCAAGATTAAAGCTGTAAGTTAAGCAAAACAGATACACACATATCTCAAAAAGAACACTGCAACAAGATTTTTAAGATTCTGTTTCTCAAACCACAATAGTGAAGTAACTATTAATTAAAATTAGCTCTAGCCATTTTAATCAATTAAGAAAGAAATAGAGAAAAAAAAACTCCTCACTAAATCAGTGCCCATGTGCTGATGCATGCATCAAGAACAAACATTTTGGAATTGAGTCAAAATTTCACCAAAAGATAAATTCTTTATCTTTTTGATACTTCAAAAATAGCCAAATTTTACATACTCATAAACACTCGAGAGAATTAGATCAAAAGGAATTTTTTTTTCCTTCATTCATTGGCCTATAGCAAAGCTATAAGATTAATCCAAATTACAATAAAAAAATATACCCAGAACCAAAAAAACATATTAGCAAATTTTTGACCTCTTATTCAAAACCCAGAAACCTGAATTCATAATACAAGAATAAAAAAAAATTCTTATTTTCCTACATTTTCTTGGTAAACAAACAGAAATGAAAAGAACCCAATTGAAAATATGGGTAGAAAACACAAAAAAAGCAAACATCTTTGGTTACTACAATTTGGGTGGCTAAAAGAAAAGTTAAAAGAGAGACGTACCTGTAAATGAAGCACAATTGATGACACAGAAGAACAAGACGAAGGCTTTTTGTGAAGGATAACAAAAGCGGGAAAGGGGGTTCGTTTATTTGAAATATTGAGCCACTTGACTTTTTTCAATTTATTCATTATTTTTTATAGGCGCCATTGCCAATTCTGTAATTTTTTTTTTATTTAAGCATTTTACAAATAAAATTTTTTTAAGGGTCACTTGTTAGTATCACATAGAATCACGATTTCTTAGTACTTCATGGGATCACAATTTACTTGTTAGCATTAGCAATAAGGGGGCATTTAATCTACTACTAATTAATAGGTGTGGGACATCACTAATATGGGTACCATCTATCATCCTGCAACGATAGTAAAAAAAAATTTCTTAGTAGGCACCGTGAATGTTCAATACTAGAAGTAGAACCTTCAGGTTAAGGGTGTGTACAATCGGGAAAACCCATATAATCTGAACTGAAATTTTTAAGAATTAGAAACTAAATTGAAACTAAATTTTTAGGGGTAAGTGACTAAATGAATAGAAAAAAAGAAATAAAATAGGTAAGAACCTCTAGTGGCTTAGTGGTGGCGTGTGCTTCTACTCTTTGTGTGAGATCAAGTTTGAATCCCAGCCATGTATAGGAGTGTTTAATTAGGTAAAACTGACTTAATTTGAATCAAAATTTTTAAGAGTTTTGAAACCCAACTGAAATTAAAATTTTAAGCGAGTATTTAGATCGATTTTCAATTAAACCAATTAAATGATAAAAAAAAAGAAACAAAATAAGAAAGAACCTCTAGTGGCTTAGTGGTGGCTTGTGCTTTTACTCTCTTTGGGAGCTCAAGTTTGAGTTCCAGTTATGTATATTTCAATTTTTTTCATTTCGTAAAACCAACTCTGATCTGAATTGAATTATTATAAAAAATGTATCAAATTATATTTAAAATAATTTATACTTTTAATGAATATTTAACATATTATTAACAAATTTTACTAAATGATTCATATTTATTAGTTATCAACTATTAATTAACCCTAATAACTTATCAACTATTAGCTGACATAAACAATAATAAATCAAACAGGGATTAAGAGTTTTTAGATGCAACAATAATAAGAATACTAAGAGTTCAATGTTTATTTTTAATTTACCATTAAAATTATAATTATAATTAATATATGTATTAATAGGTGTTAGAGTTGAGAATTCATTTATGTTAGAGTGTAGGTGTTAGAGTTGAGAATTCATTTATGTTGGAGTGAAGAATAGTTTGCTAAAGATAAGAATAGTTATAATTTTACTGTAATAATTATTAAATTTTTCTCTTGAGAAAAATATAATTTTTTTTTGTCACTTTAATGACTTGGATCAAGTTGTTTTATTTTTATTACAATTGATTTTATTTAATATAAGATAAAATTATCTAAATAAATTCATAAATTAAACTATAAAATGTAATTTAGCAAACTATTACAATAAAATGGCAATTTAGCAAACTATTCTTTTATTTTCTTAATATTCTTTTTCTTTTCACTGTTAAATGGTAATTTTTTTTTTTTCCAAATTGCTCCCTTATCTGACTGCATCATCAATTCACTAATAAGTTATATGCATTAGGGTTGACAATTACTGGATGTGATATTTAATTAAAGTTAATTTAACTCTAATTTTTTAATTAAAATATATTAAATATCAAATTCGTAACAAAGATTCCATAATTTTATATAGCTAATTGAGTTCAATTAATTTTTTTTATAAAAATATAAAAGACCTTTTGGGCTTTGTAGACCGTTAGAATACGTCTTCTGTATATATATGACACCACAATGATGTGACATCATAACAAACCCCACTTCTAAATATGCAATAGTTAAATCATAAATGCAATACAATTGGCAAATGACTTATTGGAAATTATAAATAAAAAGTACAATAGCCATTGGTTCAATTCCATTTTCGCAAATTTAGTGGACTAACATCCATTGGTTCTCTGTATAGACTTTTGGACATGGACAGCTCAAGTCATGGGATATGAAAATAAGCTATGTTGAAATTTTTAAATTATTTTTTTTAACAAACAAAATCATAAATCAGGACGTCTACCATATGTTGCAGCTTGCATAAAATGTTTGTTCTGTCCCTCTATAAATATCAAATCACTAGAAAATTCAAAAATTTAATAGTAATTTCATATGAACCGTGTTCATGTTGCGGTCCAAGATATCTATCACCAACCTTTTAACCAATATTTCTAAATTAGCTATTAACTTCCTATGCACCTATTTATCTACAAACTTGAAAAAGAAGCAGGAAATTCAATTAACTAGAATCGAATTGATGGTGACATGTCAACAAAACTTCACATATTGAATGGTATATAGTTTATGGTGTTGGTATGCTGATTGGATATGTCTCCTGTTCTCTATACTCAGGCAAAAATAATGGTCTATGCAGCAGCATTCGAACTCTCAATTTTAGAACGATCTTACAGAAAAGTAACACTGTAATATTTTCTTTTTAACCATATATATGTGTTATACAAATAGAATTGGCAATAAGTTGAACTAAATTCCTTTCTAGCCATATTTCATTTTAGAAAAATGATAACTGTGGCGCGCCGTCGCCCTGCACGATAAATTACATTTACGCTTCTGAAAAAAACAAATGCTCCTATAAAATGGGAGCCATAATAGTAATTTTTAAAAAAAAAGTTTTATCGTGTAGCACGGACCGCTACACCTATCACTTCATTTCTTTTAACTATATAAAAAAGACAATAAATTCACAAAACTACGAATTAATTTACATATGACATTGGATAATGAGATTAATAAACCAAATACAAAAAAAGGAAAAAGATCTGAATGGTTATGATTATTCAGTACTGAATCAATCACAAATGACAGTGTACGTGCATGTCTAAGGAGTGTGCATAAGCAACACAGATGTTGAAGAAGATGCAGTGAACCGGGAGGGTTGATTGGCAGTGTGGCTTGAAGATCGGTTTTGATTTTCTTTAGAGTCCAAAGACACGTACAGCGATGAAGAAGGCGGTGGAGAAGGTAAATATGCAGGTTGAGGTATCTTTGAAGGAAGAACAGGCAATGGAGCTTCAAAATTAAGGACTTGAATTGCTTGCCTTACTGAGGGTCTAGAATTTGGATCTGGATGAGCACACCAAAGTCCTACAATCATCAAACATTGCATTTGTTCTTCATCAATATCTCCATTCAGCCTTGGATCAGCTGCTTCCTTCAAATTTCCTTCTCCATAAAGTTTCCAAACCCAGTGTATCATATATTGATCCTCACTAGACCTGTAGTTGATGGGTTTTCTTCCACTAGCTATTTCTAAAGCAACAACACCAAAACTATAGACATCTGATTCCCTGCTAGCCTTGCCTGTAATGACACATTCTGGAGCCATATAGCCCATTGTCCCAGCCAAAGTTGTGGTTTCTGGACCTTCGCCATGATCTACAAGTCTTGCCAGACCAAAATCACCAAGTTTAGCATTAAAATTTGAATCCAGCATGATGTTGCTTGACTTCACATCTCTATGTAGCACGCACTGATTCCATTCTTCTTGTAAGTAAAGCAATCCTGAAGCCAATCCGAGAGCTATTTTGTACCTCAATTCCCACGTCAACAAGCAATCTTCTCTAAAAAGATGGGTATCCAAGCTGCCATTAGGCATGAACTCATAAACAAGTAAGAGTTCCTTTTTTTCATGGCACCAACCAATAAGTTGAACTAAATTCCTATGCCTTAATCTACTAATAATCCTTACTTCTGATGCATACTCCTTTATCCCTTGTTTTGAATCTCTTGACACCCTCTTCACTGCAACATAGGAGTTTAATTCCTGCAAGAATCCTCTATAAACTGCACCAAAACCTCCCTGCCCAAGTTTCTCTTCCTCCGAAAAGTTACTTGTTGCACGAACTAAATTTTTAAACACAAACTTCCTTGGGCCGGTACCGTTTTGAAAATCATCATCCATACACGCATCAAAGTGATCAACAACTCCATCTTCATCATCATCATCATCAATATTTTTCTTCCCTCTACACCGTTTCCGCGTGAAACGGATAACTAAACCAATAAATCCTCCTAAACTTAACGCAATCACAGGTCCTACCCATTTTTTTGATCTCTTTTTTTGAGGAACCACATCTGGCGCTTGCAAGTTGGAACTGAAATACCATGAGTGAAGAGTATTTGTCTCAGAGAAATCTGACGTTGAGGCTGAGAAACCGATTGCAACGCTTTCAGATTCAGGAAAAGTCTTCCTTAGATCAACTGGATAAGAAAGATTTCTCTCGAATGTATCATTACCATTGAAGGTAGTGAAGGTAACAGTTAAATTTGTTGAAGCAGAATCATAGCTAATTGCAGCATTATTTATCCTAGCATCCTCTACACCACTGTACCACTCCACATAATTCTTAGATACCACAGAGTTGATATCAATACCTACATGGTCGCTGTTGTTGTAAGGTGGATCCCAATTATTTCTGTAAGTGTCAAACTCCACTGCAACGAACGGATATGAAGATGTGTTATTCTCATAAACAAGAGCAAGACCGCCAGGCGAAATGTTATGAAATGGAAAATCAATGGGTGCAAGGAAAAAAGCCATCCCATCTCCGTAGTTGGATTTGTTTAGGGAATCAATGGTGAAGGAGAAATTGGTATAGAAGTCTGTAAGGTTGTTTGAATCCTTATCCCAAAGGTACAGAGGTTCAGCATAGGTGATTCGACCCATGCTGAAATTCGAGGAGTCGGTTTGTTTGTTTACGGTGAGTTCGATGTCCCCATTAGAGTCGATAGAAGCGTTTCCTGTTCTGTTTATGCTGTTAAAATTCTGATTGAAGTTGGAAATACTAAAGTTCAAGGAAGCTGCAAGAGGTGCTTTGAGGAAGAAGAAAGCTATCATCACCATCACCACCAAAGAAAGAAGCTGACCAGGTGAACGGTGGTGAGTTTTGTTGAACTTGCACAAGGCCATGGCAGGGAGACAGATTTGGATGGCTAGAGATGTGGCAAACTCTTTCACCTAACCTTTCAATAATAGTCATTTCTTTTAAAATGTATCATGAGGCGTATGGTCAAATTTTTCGTTGTCTATATTTTATGAAATTGCCTAATGAAAGAACTGGTGAAATCCATATTCGGACAAAAAAATTACAGAAAATAATGAGTTTAAGCAATTTTTGTAAATAAATCAATTGATATGACATAAAATAATTATTAAATAAAGTGAATATAATGTTTTAAAAAAGAAAATGATACGCGTTACGCGATAAAAAAAAATTATAAAATTACTTATTTGATTTCTAATTTTTTAGGGAGCGGAATAAATTTCAAGAGCTATTTGATAATTTCACATGCACGTCGCCACAATACCAAACATTACCCTTTAAAAAAACACCTGAGAATTTAAAATATCTAGCACAAATCGCAATAATCCATCTCATGAGGATGGGATACTGTGCTGGCTAATATGATCAATAATTGAAGCAACACGAAAACAATGGAAATCTGCAACTTTTTCTCACCAAAATCTATTGTTTTAAAAAGGAATTTAACAAAGTTGCTCAACCGTTTAATTGTTTCTCTTCGGTTTCTTTTTTCTTTTGCACACTCTTTTAGCTAAATGTGTGTTGAGTTCAGAGGAGGAGTTCTTGTTTATAACTACTGTGCCTCATGTTGTTGCGGATGTTGTACGTGGGATTTCTTCATGTTCCAATTTAATGAAGATTTCATATTCCTGTTAAAAAAAAAAAAAAGGAATTTAACATTTTCCTTAGCAAAACTATTGGGATTTTGAAGATCCATCTACACCTTTAAGTCAGGATATGGCAGAAAGGGTGTGTGTCTTCTTTGCTTTGTTCAGAGGCATGGTCTGAAACATATGGTGCATGGCTTGGATAAGATGTTCAATTCGTCTTAAAACTTGATTTTTCTGACAGTTTGCATGAAAAATATTAAAAAGGTGGTGCCATGCAACTCACCAATTACACTTCTACCTGTCACAAAAATTATTGGGTGGACATATGTATTCGCAGCATAAAATTATAAATTTACCATTATAAATTTTACATATAGCATCAATTAATTAACATTTATTAATATTTTTAGCCTTAAAAGTTAAAGATTTAACTATAATTACTTTTGACACATTTATAAAACTTTTTTCTTATATAATGTTGTGACACATGTACAATTTATTAATTTAAATGTATTAATTTTAATTTTTCAATATAAAATATTGAATTATCTAATTTCCAGTTTTATTTTTTATTCATTAAACTAATTAAATTTTCTTAATGAATGGGTCAAGCAGAAAAAAGATATTGTGAGATAAAATGGTTCAATGCAAAAATTTTAATTTAATCAGTCAACTTGAAAAATAGTGCCACCTTGCTATTGGTTAATGGTGGCAATTGAATTTTTCTCATGAAGTTACTTAGCATATTCGTATCATACAAAAAGAATACATATTACAAGGCACAAAAAAAAAAAAAAAATATATATATATATATATATATATATAATTTCTCCTATTTTCCTACATTTTCTTGGTAAATAAACAGAAACAAAAAGAACCGATTGAAAATATGGGTAAAATACCCATATTAACTAGGGGTAGGATGAGGCGGAGGAATCTTAGAAATTAAAAAATCTCTAAAAATACCAAAATTTGAAAATTTTAACAATAAAATATCTAATGGAAAACTAAATTTAAAAATTTCCTTACTATTTATATCATTTAATTTTTTTTTATTTTTTTTATTTTTTTTATGATTTGTTCAGGAGATTCAAATTTTTGAAACGGTTTGATTCAATACAATTTAAAACAGATATTGGAGAATTTAAACGCTTTCAATACTAAAAATCAATATTTTATATAAATAATCATAATTGTTTTTAAAAATTAAAAATTTAAAATAATGCATTTAAAGTATAAATAAAATACACAATTAATTTATATCTAGTATAAATATTAATTTTTGAAAAACTACACCTTAGTTACTATGATTTGGTATTTATTTTGATATGCAATTTTCAATTAATTCATTATATTTAGTTATAATTTAATTACATATTCAAGACTATAATAATTATAATGATGTGTTGTACTTTTTTTAAAAAAAATTATATATAGAAATTAATTTATTTTTATTATAAATTTTATACATAAACATATATTTTCATATTAGTTTCAATGTTTAGTCTAAAAATTTATAAAAAGATTCAAAATCATATCAAAATAATCATTTAATTCTATCTAGTTCGATTTGGAACTACAATTATTCATTTTATGATTTTAATATAATTTAGTTCAGAACTTTAGTGCGGATCGATATTTTCTTTATTTCACACACTGAGCTCTAGCTATCATTAACTCCTTTTATCTTTATTTGGTAAATTTTAAAATATTAAGATTAACAATTAACCCTTATTAGTTAATTATATTTTAGTGTATTTTTGTTAATTTAGATAGAATAAGTTTTTTTTTTTTTTTTTTTTTTTTCATGTTATATTTCTATATATCTTGTTAATCATTTCTCTCCTAATTTTTTCTATATTAGTAAGCTACAAATCAAATTTATAAATGATGTATAAATAAATTTACTTTTTATGGTGATTTTATTATTTTTATCTTTTATTTACAATTTTCATTTTGTTATTGCCGTTTTTACATTTTTTTTTTCATTTTCAATTCTTATGAAAATACTAATGAATTAATGATATTAATACTAATTAAATATTATTTTCATCATTTTGAATTTAATATATAAAAGATCTTATGCATAATAACCCATAAAAAAATTGTAGGCAATTTTAATTTTAATTTTTAAATTTATTCTTTATTAATACCATTTTTTGTATATATAAATATATATTAATAAAATAGTGTAAAAAAATATTATTTACTCTAATAAAGTACAAAAGTAGTCGTTTTTATTTATCACATCCCCTCAACCAAAAATGCTACTTAATGTAAAAATTGGCATATACTTTTCAAAATTCAAATAATGAAATAAACTTTCAATTATATAAGTTTAGAAAAGTCGCATATTTCTAGATTCAATTCTGTTTTGACCAAGTTAACATTAAACGGAAAAACTCCGGGCTATTTGACTATAATTTTCTGATTGATAATGTCTCCAGGACCTTGGAACAATATTGAAGACCATATATATATATATTTTACATATATTGTAAATGAGTTTCGAAGACCATATATATATATATTTTACATATATTGTAAATGAGTTTCGGTAGGTAAACTGTCATGAACTGAATCTATAATTTTTTTATGCAGAAATTTTACTATTTAACTACTTAATTTTCCTTAAATTTTTTAATCAAGTAAAACATAATAATATATATATATGTAAATTTTATCACTATTCTTTTATTCGTCAACAAAAACTAATAATTAAAAAACCATATATAAAATGACTAATATAATCTGCGATATTTATCACTTATATAATTCTCTATTAAAAAAAGTAAAATAATTATCTTTTTAATTTTATCTTAAAATTGAATTTTTAGATACTGTGGAAACTCATTACAAGTATAGTATGCTTTTTTAGAAGCAAGTCCGCATCAAGCACACAGTAATGTTAAGAATTCGATTCCTCGTCCCCAAACATTACCGCCACCACCAACAACACCGACAACACTTCGGCGTCGCCGACTTTAATCTCATAAAGCTAGTGGACAATCCGGTCATCCACCATGTGCTGTGGAGAGAATGACACGTGAAGCCTGTTAGGTCGGATAGACTATTTAAGGGGGGAGATGAATTGAGTACTTTTCGTGAAAAAGATGAGAAAACTAATTTTATCAAAAACTGAGTCAGCGGAAGATTTGAAAAATTATTTTATCAGAGTTGTTAAATCAAAACTAGAAAAGAAAGACTAAATATGAAACATAGATTATCATAGCTGATTTTGCAAATAAGAAAGAAACTCAACTAACTGAATAAAAATAATATTTTTAAATTTTTGAATAAGGACTCATAACAAAAGCATGAAAGAAAATATTGCAAAGATCAAAACTAATTTTCAAACAGGAACTCAGTTGAAAATGGATTAAGATTGGAAATCAGAATATGAAATACTTCTAAGCATGCATGAAGGCAAAGTGAGAATACTATCACACACAAGATTAACAAAGATAATAAGTAAAGAGAAAAGAAATCAGGCACTACAATTTTGTAATGGTTCGGTTACTTGTCTACATTCACTCCTTGAGGAACTCCTCAAAATTTTCTCTCAATCTCGGTCTCTTTTAGTAATTGTAAAGAATATGTTAGTAGTTGCATTTTAACAAACGGAAATTATATATGTCATGAATGACCTTCATATATTCACTGTTCCGTGTAAAATTAGGAATCAAAAAGTAAATTTTATAATTTTTTTGAAAAAAATTAGCGTCGCGTACGCGAAAGTACGAAAAAAAAAAAAATCCTTCTGCCCCCTTAAGGTAGGGAGCAGAATTATCAAATGTCGCAACTCTAAATTTCACGAATTGTGACGCTATCAGCGTCCTTTATTTATTTATTTTTTATCGGTCAGCGATATATAATGTGATGGCTATTGCTGTCCTTTAGCAAAATATAGTAGTTCGTGAAAGCTCTAAATTGGAGCTAGTAATGACTGTACCAATTGAAACATATAACTGCTACTAGGTAATGTCAAAAGAATTAGCCAAATATATTTTTAATATTGTGAATTGAATATTTAACCATTGCGTGCTTAATTTATATTTTGAATTCAAACTATTTTATATGCAATAATATTAAATTAATTATTAAAAAATATAGTTACATTTAAATTAGTTGTAGGCTATATTACCTAGACAAGATATATATATATATATATATATATATATATATATTTACAAAAATGTCCTTCAGCTTTTTTTTTTTTTGGCTCCCATTTTATAGGGAATATTTTAGTAATTATTGAGACTATTGCGAGTGTTAACACTAATTATTACTGAAAATGAAATAAAGATAAGAATAGGTATTAGGTAGTGCGATACGGATAAATTTTTAAAAATATATAAAAATACCTCATATTTTACAAGAAATTGTATATATGAAAGGGATATTTTTAAAAATGTCATGCCGTTCGTCGGTTTTATTTATGTTGTACGGTGCGACATATAACATTACCGATAAAATAATAACTAATTTGTGAAAGTTGGCACAATTGAATATTGAAAAAAATATTTCTCACTAAATTAATTCACTATTACAATAAAATAGTATTTTGTAGTATTGCACCACTCACTACACACATACACTAACCACACTACCACTCAAGCTCACTTTTCACTCTTACACACATTACACTCTTTGCCACAACCTCACACGCTAGTATTACTGGCTTGCTCTGACTTTGTGTGCACTAAAAGTACTCACTACTCGCTCTCTCATGCATGCACACCACGAGTACACACTTTTCAATTGCTCTCTCACTTCTATGCTACTGCACACACCATAGTTTCTCGGTCTGTTCTCTCTTGAACTACACACACTTCAGTGTGCTCTCACTTACTATCTACAGACTACACACAGTTTAGTGCTCAATTGGCTCTCTCATGAAAACACACTCTTCACTCGTACCTCTCTTCTTCTCCGTGAAGTTGGTCATATATTTTCTTTCTACTCCATAGATCTTAACACTCATAAAAATCTAAAAGTTGAGATAAAATTGTAAAGTCAAAAGTCATAAAAGTTTGATATTTTTTTTATGTCAGCACAATTTTATAAATATTTTTTGTGAGGTCTAATTAGGGGTGAGCAAAAGGCGGTTTAGTTCGGTTCGGTTAAAAAATGACTAAAACCAAATTGAACCGAACCTATATCGGTTCGATGTAAAAAATCTTAAAACCAAACTGAACCGAACTGAACTTTTTCAGTTTGATTCGGTTCGGTTATTTTTTCTTTTTCTAATATTCTTTTCACTTTTTAATTTTAAAGTTATTTTATTTATGTAATTTTACAATATTCTAATAAGATTTATAAGATATATTAATGTTAAATTTTTATACTTATTTTATTTATTTATTTCTTAAAAAAATTAAATGAACCGATTCTCTAAAATATATTTAAATACGTTTTGTTAGAATTTTTTTAGTATTAAATAATTTTATTAAGAGTTTTATATATTTTGAAACTAATATTATTAATAAAATTTAAAATATTAGTAATAAACCAATCAAACCGAACTATAAATATATATAAAATTTTAGAATATACTAGAGTTCAGTTCGGTTCATTTTTTATTTATTTTTTACTCTAAAAACTGAACCGAACCGAATATATTTTGGTTCGATTCGATTTAAACCGAATTAGTATTTTGTTTTTGAAAACTGAACCGAACCGACTTCGGTTCAGTAATTCAGTTTTCGGTTATTTTTGCTCACCCCTAATACTCCCTATAAGATTGTTAAACTATGAATATTATTTTTATTTTTTAGATTTTTATTTTTACGATAATTAATAATGAAAATTAAAAATTAAAAAAATTATTACTTCTGTTACATATCCTATGATCCATTGAACCTTCAATGATTTTATATGATTTTAAAACATATATATATATTTTTATCTTTGAAAAAACATAAAAATATTTTCAATAATGTTCTCTCAGTTTTATATTTTATGTGTTTAACAACAATAACAATAATTTGGGCCAAGTATG
>CATIWO010450327.1:0-11271 GCA_949673435.1 Macaranga tanarius
TAAATGTGTCACTCATATTATCAACTCTTGATAATACATTTATTTAACATAATGCTAATGGAGTAATGCTTCAAATAAATAAACACTTTATTTAAAAGAACATTACATGGCCATTTGGGATAATTTACAGTGTCATAATAAAAGATTGCCTCTAGGGCATATCACTATACTAACAGAATGGTCTTGAGATTTCAATAATAACTCGTATGCCACGAGTTGTCCATGAAGTTTATGGAATGAAGGCAGCTCAGCCTGCTGTTGAAGGGCTGCAATTATACCATTGTATTCTGGACCAAGTTTGCGAAAGATGATGGTATTAAATTTAGATGGAGAGATAAATTGCCCAGCTAATGATAATGAATCAGCTATAGCCTTTGCTTGATACAAATATTTAGAAATAGATTTAGCATCCTTAAAGAGATTGTGTAACTCAATATGAAGTTAAGTTTTTTGAGCATTGCTTATAACACCATAAGCATTTGTAAGTGTCGTCCATACCTCAGCGGAAGATGAAAGACTAAGAAGCTGAGGGTACACTTCTTTAGTGATGGAAGATAAAAGCCAATGTGTATTCAAGATTGAGAGAAGACTCATTTGTGGTATAATTGATGATTTCATATAGAGGAGGAGGTTCGATTCTATTGAGAATACCATGAAGATTATAATAATTTAGAAGAGGAGTGAATTGAAGCTTCCAAGGAATATAATTTTTGGGGGTTAATTTGACTGAGAAAGTCTGTTGAACATGGTTGGGTATTGATGTGGAAAGAAGAGATGGGCTAGGTGTGGTAGTGTTTATAATAGTCATAGAGGAAGAAGAAGAAGAAGATATGGAGGAAGAAGACAAAGAGGAGATCGGCATTTGGCAAAGAGTGGATCTGCTTTGATACCAAGTCAATAACTGAGGTTTGAATAAATGGTGGTGTGTATATTAAGTTATTCTTGAGGTACAACAGTAGTATAAATAATGATTACAATAAACGAAGCTATGAATAAACAAAGTGATAACTATGAATAAACAACTAGTTGAATGTTATTATATTGTTATAGCTGATAGTATGTATCTTGGATAAGCCATTGTAGTTAGAATTGTAAGGATGAATTAATCAATGAACTACATTTCTATATTTTATATTACATAAATTATTTAATTTTAATTGAGTATTTGAATGTGTTGTGTATGATTGATCACCATATATGACTTGTTAATCAAATGTATACAATAAGAATTGGTGCATTTTGGTAGAAATATAATTAGAATTATTTAAAGGTTAGGAAATTACTTGGAGACAAGAATTCCACTTTAAAGGATTAAAGAATTGGCATGATACTTAATGGTTTTTGTTTATCTCTACAATGTCATGTGAGTATTTGTAGACTCTAGATGAAAATACCCTTATTTGTCAATGAGAATTGCTTTTAAGGATTATTGGTCATTGATGTAGGGTGCTCTAATGTCCCAACTCCAACTAAGCAATCTACACCTGCACAAGTCAGTAGAGGTAAGCTGTGGACCCGGGGAGTCCCGAAGCCCCTCCGACGGTCAAGTTAGCTAGGTCGACTAAGAATGGAGATAGTAAATCAAGCAAAGGAAGGAATCAAAGATGGAAGGAAATGAGGTTGGCTTAAATTTTTTTGGGTTGCAATGCTTAGAGTCAAGAAGAAAATGGAAAAAATGTAGAAGAAGAAGAAGGTACCTGGATGCTTTAGCTAATTCCTTTTATAGGTAAGGTAATGTATTAGAGAGAGAAGAGATAGAAGTCTAGTACCTATGGAGCTACAGTTCCCCCACTAGGGTGCTTGAGTGTCTTGAAGTTTGGGTGGTTGGTAGTGTCAGAGTGATAATGGTGATTGACGGTTGCATTAAATGCCATGCAGAGGAAAGATGGCTTGCAAGTTTCCTAAGTAGCAGAGCAGAGATTCCTGAGTGACAGCTAATGGGGAAGAATTCTATATAGTACAGTTGATGGGTCAAAAGGGGCAGGATGGGTCCCCCACTATATTGACTCTCTGTTTTCTCTTCCACGTGTTCCTCTATGATTGGTCTAATATTTTATTTATCATCAATAACCCCCCCTTTAGTCCTGAGACCAAGTATGGTTGGTCTCAAGAAAATTCTTGACCGGAGATCCGCAGAGTAGGCAGGTATTAAGGAAACGTACATATTCTTCCCTATAGTAGGCTGTTGCTGTAGCAATTGTGGCAGCATTAACAGCATTAGTAGTTTTCTTACAAGGAATAAAGTGCACCATGTTAGAGAAGTGATCAACCACAATATAAATAGAATCATTACCTCTCTGTGTATGAGGCAGTCCCAACACAAAGTCCATGTTGATATCCGCCCAAGGGTGAGAAGGGACAGGTAAAGGCATATACAATCCTGCGTTAGTGGCAGGCCCCTTGGACACTTGAAATTCTGCACCTCTGCATATATTTTTCCACCTCCCTGCATAAACTAGGCTAAAAATAAGATGATTACACTAACTGCAATGTTCGATCTCTGCCCACATGACCCTCACCATGAAGCTCTTGAATAATTTATAATCATAAACTACAATCTGGAATACAAAGTTGGTTGCCCCTAAACAGAAATCCATCATGTAACAAGAAATCTGATTTCTTCCCATCCTACACATCTTGAATAATCATGGAGAAGTAGGGATTAGTAGCAAGCAAATCACGAAAGAAATCAAAACCAAGTACCTCAACACACATAGTAACCAGCAAACTACTCCTGCGGCTCAAAGCATCTACCACACGATTAGTTACTCATGGCTTATGCTTCACTACATAGGTGAACTTTTCTAGGTACGCAACCCATCTCGCATGCCTGGGGGATACCTTATCCTGTCTATATAAATGCCGTAATGAATTATGATCCATAAACAATATGAATTCCCTGTGAAACAGGTAATGTCGCCAATGCTTTATAGCCAGCACAACAGCATAAAACTCAACATCATATGTGCTATATCTGATCTTGGCACTTGACAGTTTCTCACTAAAATATGCGACAGGTCTATTATTTTGACTCAGAACTGCCCCAATGCCAACCTTCAAAATATCAGTATGCAGCTCAAATTGTTGTGAAAAGTCTGGCAATACTAAAATAGGTGTCGTAGTAAGGCATTCCTTAATCAATTGAAACGCTGCCTCTGCCTCATCAGTCCATGTCAGTTTGTGCCCCTTCATACAATCCGTGATTGGTGCCATGTTGCTACTGAAATGAGAGATGAAATGCCTATAAAAGGAAGTAAGACTATGGAAACTTTGAACTTCAGTAATTGTTTGAGGTCGTGGCCAATGTCTCACTGCCTCAACCTTAGCCTCATCAACCTGCAACCCATCCCCTGAAATAACATTCCCTAAAAATAGCACCTTTGAAGTCATGAACACACACTTCTTTTGGGCTGTATAGAACTGTTCTCTACTTAACACACCTAAGACTTCCCTTACATACTGTAGATGCTCGTCATGAGTAGCACTATAGATCAAGATGTCATCAAAGTATACTACCACAAATCTGCCAATAAAAGGCTGTAACAGCTGATTCATCACATGCATGAACATGCTAGGGGCGTTAGATAACCTAAAGGGCATCACCATGCACTCATACAACCCCTCACGTGTTTTAAAAGCTGTCTTCCATTCATCCCCAGGCCTAACTCGAATCTGGTAGTACCCAATCTTTAAATCAAGCTTAGTAAATACACTAGCCCTACTAAGCTGGTCTAATAAATCACCCAAATGAGGAATTGGAAATCTATACCTGACAGTGATTTTATTGATGGCCCTGCTATCTACACACATGCGCCACGAACCATCTTTCTTAGGCGTCAGCAAAGCTGGTACTGCACACGGGCTCATGCTCTCTCGGATGTGCCCCTTGGCTAGTAACTCCTTAACCTGTCTGTGTAACTCCTCATGCTCCCTAGGACTCATCCTATAATGGGGCCTATTAGGTAGATTTGCTCTTGGAACCAAGTCGATATAATGCTAAAAATCTCGTAAAGGCGGTAAAACTTCAGGCAAGTCATCTAGAAATACACTATCAAATTCTGCCAAAAGAGGAACCACTGCATCAGGCACTATAATAGAATCCACAACCTCTTTCCCAATTATCACAAAGACTGTCTCGGACCCTTATAACTCCTCCTCGATTTGAGCTAAAGACAATAAATTTGTGCTAGTTCTTGTAGTTAAGGATTTTTTTGCTGGTTTGGTAGGCAGCAAAACAACCTTAACTCCATCAACCAGAAACCTATAGGTATTAGAACGTCCATTATGTAGAACCTTCCTATCATACTGCCATGGCCTACCCAACAATAAATGGAATACATCCATGGTAACCACGTCACACTAAACCTCATCCTTGTATTTAGCACCAATAGAAAAGGGCACAAGAGCACATTTAGAAACTGTTACCTCACCACCCTTCTTAAGCCAAGCAAGCTTATAAGGTTTAGGATGCTTGTTAGTCCTGATATTCAGCTTCTGCACTGCCTCCTCTGAGATGTTATTTTCACAACTCCCTGCATCAATCATAAAATGACACATTTTGCCCAAGATGGTACAGGTAGACTGGAAGATATTACTTCTGATACAGTCATCTTTAGTTATTAACTTGGGTGTCAAACACGATCTTCTAATAACTAGTGCAGCCCCTACATTGCCTGTAAGAATTTCCTCATCATCAGACTGCTCTTCATTAAAAACTAGTTGCTCCTTAATTACCGCATCAGCATCCTCACCATTATCAGTTTCAGCAAACATCACCCTTTTGCTAGCCTTTTTACATTCATACTGTCTATGTCCAGGTTCCCCATAAGCAAAACACTTTATGGTACTGCTGCTAGCACCTTTCCTAAACTTTCCATTGTCGAACCGATTGACATTGCCAAACTGAATTCCAACAGCCTTGTTGTCACCACCAGCATTGGTACTACTGGCTATGCTAAAGCCACTGCCACCACTAGTTCATCGCGCCTGTTTTTCCACTATCAGGGCTCTCTGGTGCGCTTCTGACACAGACACAGGATTAAATAAGTTCAAAGTATCCTGAAGCTGAACTCTCATCCCCCTAATGTACCACACCACCAACTATTCCTCTGTCTCTTGGACCTCGTTTCTGGCCATTAATTGGTAAAATTCTGTCGTATAGTCATCCACCGACCTCGCGCCTTGCTTTAAGTTCTACAGCCGCTGGTACAAAATTTGTTAGTAGTTGTATGGTATGAATGTAGCCGGCAGGTGCTTCTTCATCTTCTCCTAGGATGAGATTTTTGGTTTGCCCAACCTGGTATGCATTAACTTTGATTGTTGCCACCATGTCATCACTCTTCCATGCAACCTGGTGGCCACCAAAGGCACCCCCTTATCTTCTAGCACCCCTTTAAACTCTAGAATCTCCTCAACAGTAGCCAACCAATTAAGGAACTCATTAGCTTACAAATAGCCATGGAACTCTAGTATTTTAGTCCTCATCCCAGTCTCCCATTGGCTCCAATCATCCTCCGCTGGAGCTCTTTGTCGCCTGCCCTGCCCTTATGGAAAGCCCTCATAAAACTCATCATCTTCGCCTCTATTTGCATCTCCTATCCAATCCCCCTGTCTGTTAGGATTTCGTTGGTCCTGCCTGTTTTGATTTTTGAGCATGGCAGCCATCCTCACTATCAATTATTACATCATATGTTCCATCCGTTGATCCATGATCTGACCAATTCGGTGCTCTAATTGAGCATCATCATCATGCTCATAGACTTCCTCCACTCGATGTTGCCTCTGATTTCGTCATCCCACCATTATCAATAAGGATCAAGTTCGTCTCTGATACCAAACTGACGTAGCGGAAGGTAATAAAGAACAGATAAATATCATGACTGTTAAATCGCACACGATTACTAATCAATGATCCTCTAAAACCTATTAAATCCTAAGATTACTAGGGATTAGGCATCAAAATCGTTGATTCCTAAGAATGCCGATATTTGGAGAAATTAGGAATTATTTTATTAAAACATCAAAAACTGTCCATTCTCTAAGAACATCACAAATAAATAATGCTGACAAAAACCCTAATGAGAAAAATAACAAAAAAAACCAACAAAAGCCCGAAAATAAAAATAAAAAATAAGTTAAAACTTCAAAGCCCAAAATGAAGGCCTAAATAATAGAATTTGGGCCTGAAAATGGGCTGATTATGAGTAAAGTTAATAATAAATGTAGGTCTCTGAGTCAGCTTCAATTTGATATATTATGAGCCCAGTGATTCCACTTATGCCAAAAGTTATGGCCTTTAGAAGTAACGCTGTGCATCAAAACGCTCCAAAAATGCCAAAGCCATCTCATCCGCATCATAAACCTTCACATGCTCCATCATTGGGCCTTTATTTGAGTTTACAAATCCATTTTCCATATCTAGTAACCATAGATCACTTACAACTTTGATGTCTTAACCAATTCCTACCCGCTTTTTACTCATTGCTGATAGAATGTTCTGAGTATTCAATAAGCTTCTCTACATATAACTAGAGTTATAGCCTAATTTAGCATAAAAAAGTGATTGGGGAAGTATTCTACTTTGTACAGGTAAGTGACTATTGAATTTAGCTCCTTGATAAACTTCCATGCTTGTTTATTAAGCATGGCTAAGTTAAAATCATGAAGACATCTGAAACCTAATCCTCCTACCTTCTTTGAAGCACATAAAGAATCCTATTTTAACCATCTTATTCCTTTTGATCTCAAATTATTTGAACCCACCAGAAAGAGTTCATCATTCTTTTTAATTTAGTACATAATTCAAAATGAAATAAAAACACATTCATTGCAAAAGATGTAATTACCTGAGTAGGTAACTTTAATAAAATTTCTTTCCCTGCTCTATACAGCGTCTTTCTGCTCTATTGTTGTAACCTTTCCCATACTTTATCCTTCAAAAAATAAGAACTTTCTACTTATTTTGACCAACGAGAAAAGGCAAACCTAAATATTTACCAGATAAATTCATAGCTTATACCTCCAATAGCTCTTGGACATACTGTCTATCTTCCTCTTTGACATTTTTACTAAACATGATAGCAAATTTATTAAAGTTCACCAACTACCCTGAAGCCTTCTCATAAATCTCTAAAACCTTATTCACCTTTTTATCCTCTCTATCATTTGACCAAAAAATAAAATACAGTCATTCGTAAATAATAAATAACTTATAGTTGGTGCACTTTGGGCTATCTTACAACCATGAATTAACCACATCTCTTCCTTCATCTGAATCCAAAGACTTAAACTTTCTGTGTAAATCAAAAATAAGTAAGGGGAAAGGGGATCCCTTAGGCTAAGCCCCCTCTATGGCTTGATTAACCCCATATCATAGCCATTGAAAGTTACATAATATTTCACTATTGAAACACACTCTATAATGAGATTCACCTAAGTTGAACTAAACCTCATCCAAAGCATTATATTCTATAAAAAACTCCACTCGATTATATCATACACCTTGCTTCTTTATATCTTCATAGCCCTAAATCCTATTTTGCCTTGATTCTTCCTCTTCAAAAAGTGGATCACTTTATAAGTGATTATGATATTGTTTATGATAGACCTTTTGGACACAAAAGCACTTTAATATAGCCATATCAATGAGGGAAAACTACTTGCAATTGATTAGCTAAAACTTTAGCTATAATCTTATAAATCATGTTGTATAGTAAAAAAGGTCTAAGGTCCATTATGATTTCAGGACTTTACTTTCTAGGAATAAAAATAATATTTGTATTATTTAAATTAGGAGAAAATCTACCAATTTAAAAGAAATTCTTGCTCACTGAGATGACATCTTTACCGACAATCGACAAAATTATTAATAAAATGCCAGCTTCATACTGTCTGGCCCTAAAAATTTATCAGGGTGAATACTGAATAAAGCATTTTTCACCTTTTTATCTTTGAACTAGTTCCATAAGAGACTAATTTTTCTCCTCCATCACCGAAGGTGGAACTAGATTTAACACCCCCATCTGCTTCACTTCCTTAAGATATAAAAAGATTATTAAAATAATGCACCATCATTTGATTTAAGCATGTACTCCGGTCACACCAATTCCTATCATCACCTTTTAACGCTTTATACTTTTAACTCTCTTCCTAGTTGTTGCATATTGATGAAAGAAGCGAGAATTCATATCCCCTTCTCAAAGCCAATGTTCTTTAACCCTTTTCCTCCAGAAAGATTCTTGGTCTTTTAATATGTCATAATAATTTTCTCTCTTACTTTGATACTCCACCACACCTGCCTAATCTCACATCTTTTAAAGATCAGATAATTCCTTTTTGTAGGACTTGAGACTCTTATAAAATTCCTTAAATAACATGCTTCCTTAATAAGATAAATTCTCTCCACACATATTAATCTTCGTTTGAATATACTGCTCAAGACTCAGTTCATTCCAAGCCTTCTCTACCACTTGCCTATAACTATGTTCTCAAATCCAAAAATTCTCAAACTAAAAGTTCCTAACCTTCCTATATTAAGATTATTACTACAAATTTAAGAAAAGTGGGTAATGGTTTGAAGAGATGAAATTTATGACATTAGCTTCAGCTCTACTAAACTTAGACAACCAATGATGATTTGCCATGACCCTATCTAACTTTTCCTCTACCTAATTCATAGTACCCCTAGCTCTCTCCCATGTAAATTGCCTTCCTTTCAATATAATGTCATAAAGGTTACTCTCCTCCACTACTTGACGAAAGCCGTCAAGGAGCTATTGAGGGTGTCTCATCCTACCTCTTTTTTTTATTAGACATAAGATCATTATAATTGCACAAACAACACCAGGGCATATTAGAATTACTTATAAGAGAGCAAAGCAACATCTAAGAATCACGTCTATAATGCCAATTTGGATATCCATAATAACATGTAAGTCTCCATAACCCTATAGAATTTGATTCCATATTAACATCAATATAGTTTCCTGAATGCCCTAATGAAGTGACCCTAACATCTTGCTTTTAAAGAAGGGCCAACCTGCCACTATGGCCAACATAGTCCATAACAACCATCCTTTGAAAGCCCAATTTTCTCTTAATCACCTCCATCTTATTTAAAGTTAAAAAAAATCTCAATAAGAAAAATTAAACTTGGTTTCTTGTCTTTCATAAGGTCCAATAGGACTTGAATTATCCATAGGTTATTAAGCCCATGGCAGTTCCAACTAATTATATTCATGGTTCTAGGTGGGCCTGGAGTCCAATACCCACCTCTAAATAGTTTTTTTGGGTTCCTTGCAATCACTTGGACCTCTCCTTTTGTTAGTATAGATGTGCCCTAAGGCCATTTTGTATGTAAACATTGTATATTAATCCCTTGGCAATAAAATATTCTTTTAGATAAAGTGTTTTTTATTTGAATATTTACCTTTAGTATTATGTTAAATGAATTTATTATCAAGAGTTGATAATATTAGTGACAAACTCATTTAGTACATATACTATAAATATTCATAGTTGGTGGATTAATATAAAGGTTATATTAATCTTAGACTATCACCTCTGTCTATTTTTCTTGATCGGTATGTGATACTGATAGTGGGAGGTAATGAGTCTCATGCTACTTGATATGAGATATCAGAATAGACATGTGGATACTCATGTGATGAGTGGATTGAACAGTGACACAAGATTTATGATTACTTGGGAATTCACTTTAGTCAACAATCACAATCTTGGACATAATTGTGCATATGGTCCTTTAACCTGAGGTGACACGATCATCCACATATGGTTGGTTAGAGTTTGTTACCACTTACATACCTGTGCTAGCCACGTATGGGTATATGGCGTGTGGTGGCTCTAATTGGTTATATGTAGGGATGAGTGATCAGCCAAGATGGAATTCATTACCTGGAGTGAACTAGGATAAGATCCTATGCTATCTAAGTTATTCTTGATGAATAAGTACCTGGCCAGGTCAAACCCGACTTACCCAAAAAGAGTTTCGGTGATAAAAAGAGTTTCTAGTAGAAGTCATATTTTATCGAGAATTGAACTTACGATGAGGTCATATGATTGAGGCAATTAGAGTTTGACTAAACCGTGACTCTAACCGATATCGAGATCTTATAATGAAGGGATATTTAGTGCACGGTAAATATATTCTATAGTTCTTGTGGATCTACATAAAGCATTCATTTCTAATTGGGTAGTCGTGACATCTATGTTAGGGGTCACTCACGACTTATGAGAACCAAATGTGATTAATTAGGATTTTCACATTTAGTATGGAAAGGTATTTCCATAATATTAAGTGTCAATATTATTTCCCATTGCCATTTAGACTTGAACCTAGTAAGTCATACACAAAAGGGTTGCACTTGTGAAGATTAATATTAATTTAATTGTTCATTAAAGAGTTTAGTTAATTAATTAAATTAATTAAATTAGATTTGCACGTATGCGGGGATCTAGCATATCCCTAAATCTAAATTACAAGGATTGGAACTTAATTGTAATTAAATAAATATCAATTTGGACTTAATTTAATATGTGATATTATGTTCAAGGACTAAATTAATATTTTCCTCCAAATGCATTCAAATATGGGCCATGAGATAGACCATATATATTGATAAAGATGGGCCATGAGATGGACCATATATATTGATAAAAATGGACTTGAAATGGACTTAGGATGGGGCTTTATTTAAAGAGTTTAAATAAGCCTTTAAGTTATCTAGTTTGGTATGGAGTGGGCCTTCTCTAAGTGTAGAGAAGCCCATGTGCCTATAACCTTAGCCTATATCCATTAAGTGTTAATAATATTAAGGCTAAGGTCATCCATGTAACCAAACACAACCCACTCACTCGTAAAGCAAAGTCATGCATATAGATAGAGTATAAGATACTCAATCTAACAAATACATCTAGCTTGAGTGTGAGATACTCAAGCTATAGAAATATATGTGGCTTGAGTATAAGACACTCTAGCTATGGCTATGCATATGGCTTGAGTATGAGATACTCAAGCTATTATTATATTATTTATGTTGATAGTTAGTGGAGTGTATAGAGACAACCAAGTTGTGAGACCCGCAACACGTGGCCTCTAATATACCCATACACGTGTCCAAATTAGAAAGAATTAAAAATTCCTTCAAGGACATAAATTCATGTCATGCACATTCACACATGCCTCTTGCATAAATAGTATTCATACACATAAATGGCACAACTCTTTTTCATTCAAAACATTAATTTATATAT
>CATIWO010450358.1:0-19110 GCA_949673435.1 Macaranga tanarius
TATTATCAACTCTTGATAATAAATTTATTCAATATAATGCTAATGGAGTAATGCTTCAAATAAATAAACACTTTATTTAAAAGAACATTATATTGCCATTTGGGATAATTTACAATGTCATAATACATGATTGCCTCTAGGGCATATCACCTATACTAACACCTAGACTCCCTCCTTTAGTACAATTAGGGATCACCAGTGCTCCACCTTTTGTACCATGGCATTGATGATGCATCTCAAGGAGGTTTAAAAGCATATAGAATGGCAATGATTGTTGATGTGAGTCTTTAACCTCTTTTTCATCTTTTTATTTTCTTGCCTTTTGTAGAACCCAAGGAATTCTAATTTGTTGTCTTCCTTATAGATCTAGGCCTATGAATTAAGCATCTTTTATTGACCTGAGATTACCAGTTGGATTATGGATAGTTTGCCTCAGCTTGCTGTTTGGATCGGGGCTCATTGGAGGAGGCAGGAACTAGACCTCACGACTACTAGAGGTCGGCTCAAATCACTGATGCTTGGTGCAGTATCTGTTATCTTTTGATTGCATTATCTCTTTTCTCCCTTTTTTTTATAGCATGTTTGACTTTGTTTGATTATATTTACAGATTGAGCACCGATGGTGGGCCATTAATGTCTAACATCTTGAGAACGGCCTTATTTTGCAATAGCATGAGGGTACTATTTAAGATGCCCATTGACTGCATATGGTATCTTAGGGAGCACATCTTAGATTGGCTATGAGGCTTGGGAAAGAGGATTCCACTTCCTCCATAAAAGAATATATTCACTGGCTAGCCTTTCTCTGGAGTCGACTGAGTGAGACCATCAGTGGGTTCGACTGCTCTCTTTTTCTAAAGCCTCCTTCAGTCTCATCTATGGTGTGGATTCTCTCACAGTTGATTGATGTGGTCAATGCGAGGATGAGGGCCCCTGTTACAACAAATGCCGCTTCCAACTTGTTTAGTCAGTATACTTGTTTTAAGAAAATAAGAAAATATGTTAGTCATTATTCATGTGTTTTACTTTACTCATCTTGTTTCATTATACGACATTTGTCAAAGAGAGCACATGCTGCCGCTGCTAGGTTAGCTACTTCAGCCACCATTTCTATTGTTACTTCTACTACTGCTCCTTGAGTGACTCCTCTGGGTAGAGTGAGACCTTCTATGTCGGCTCTATATCCCTCTTCATCTTTTGGTAGTAAAATCTCATGTGACTTCAACCGTCCTTTGCCCCGGTGGTGTAAGGCGTGGACCTACATGGTCGCTCATATTTCAAGGACTTACCTCTATTCAGTCTCGCCTCCATGAGCTTTATAACTCCAGACGTTATATAAGTGAGTATGCTTTTCGATGATCTTTGGTACTTTGTCCCTTTTATTAGGATTTTTCACAGGTTTTCTTCACCTAATCAGGTTCTGAAGACTATCACGGAGCAACTCTATTAGTATGCCTTAGACCTTTAGAGCTTCCACATGGAGTCCTCAGTCAACACCTCAGTATGTGTTCTACTTAACCTATTTTATTGTATACTTTTCCATATGTATGAAAATGATTATATAAAATAATAGTGCATGAGAATGCTTAATACAAAGATAGTATCTCAAGGAGGCTCAAAGCTAGTAGAATCGTCACGCGCAGCTGCAGATCTAAGTTTCCCAGTATGAGGTTTAAACATGGGTGTATCGAGATGAGATTTGGGGATATAGGGACCAGATCAAGGGCTTAGAGAACCAGTTTAGCAAGATTCAACTATAATACCATAATATGGGTCCCAGTGGTAATGACTATGGTGGATAGTATCCTAGGGACAACCAGGATGACGAGTGAGCTAAGAGAGCTTCTTGTATTGATGCATCATACATATCTCTCGTACACTGACCTTTCTATATATCATATGCTTATACATTATTACGATGCATTACACATTGATTTGTTCATTTATTTATATGAGATGCCTCCATTTTCTGTTAATTTATTATCCTTTTTCTTTATATGATTGTTTGCATTCCTTATGTTTAGCTCATTCAACTCCTGACCATCGAATTCACCTTTATTGATTACCAATATGTGCCCATAGTATGCCTCAAAGATAAAAGAAGGATAGAAAGTATGGGGAGTAGTATCCATATGTGCGTGCCTATGGTTCAAGGGTGAACGCCCTTAAATATCATAGGCATGCTCCTATGGTGATAGGCACATGCCCATGGAGTTAAAGTGGGCACTATAAAATTGTGTTGGGTGCTTTGGAAGGTCATTTAGGGTCTCCTAGGTTGGGTTTGAGAGGTTTAAGAGATGTCTAGTGAGTGTTTTGGGTTCTTGGTGAGGTAAGTGGGCATTGTGTGCTGTTTGGTTTTATTTTTTGGGCTGGTATTTATTTTGGTGAATTTTTAAGAGAGTTTCATTATTTTATAGATTTTCTAGAGTTTCACTATTTTATAGAATTTCTAAATCTTGTACTTTTGTAGGCATTATAATGGAGGCTAGTTTACGAGAGTTCAGGGGCTATCTTCGAGGCCTCTCTTATGCTAATTGGAGGAGTCTAAAGCCATTCTAGATGCTCTATTTTAGGACTTTCTAGCACATTCAGCTCCACTACAATTTTCTACAGGTAGCCACATCATTTTAGGACTCTTAGGAGCATGTCTTCTGCTTCAGTTGTTAAGAGTTAAGTGCGATAGTAGGCTAGAAACCCACTATTATTGAGGATGCAATGTTTATCGATAGAAACTTTGATTACCCAGTTCAAGGGTCTCTATTTCTAGATCTGAGCCCCTCTTGATTCCATTGTAACTCTAGAGAGACGATTGATTCCTTCTTGTATCTTAGCTACTTGTGATTCTTAGCAGAAGGCAGCTTATCTTGGGCTTAGTTATTGTCTTAGTACTTTTTTTGCAATTCTTAACTATCTCTGCTGACAGACTTGGAGACTACAAGATCTTAGGTGTTGTAAGAGGAATTGAGCATAGGATGACTCCTTTTCCACTCATCTTGGCTAAGACTATCTCGGGTCTTGACAATGTGCGCTTAAGAAAATGTGTTCATTTTACAGACTGACCGTTGCTTCTCCAGATTTACACTCTCTCTCATTTTTATTATTTTTCCTTTTGGATAAATTACACAAATGGTGTGTGAACTTTTTAATTTTTGCTATTTTGGTGGTCGAACTTTTTTTTTTGTAATTGAGTGTTTGAACTCAGTATATTTCAATTTTTGCTATTTTGGTGGTCGAACTTTTTTTTTGTAATTGAGTGTTTGAACTCAGTATTTTTATATCATTTAAGTGGTTCTGACCGATTAAAGTGGCCGAAATGTACAATCAGTAAGTGTGGGACCCACTTTGACCACTAAAATAGCAAAAATTAAAACGTTTGACCATCAAAATAGTAAAAATTAAAAAGTTTGACCACCAAAATAGCAAAAATTAAAAAGTTCACACACTATTTATGCAATTTATCCTATAAGTTTATGTTGATGTACAGAGCTGCATAGTGTGTGAACTTTTCAATTTTTGTTATTTTGGTGGTCAAACTTTTTAATTTTTACTATTTTGGTGGTTAAAGTGGGTCCCACACTTGCTGATTGTACATTCCAGCCACCTTAATCGGTCAGAACCACTTAAATGAAACAAAAATATTGAGTTCAAACACTCAATTGCTAAAAAAAAAAAGTCCAACCACCAAAATAGTAAAAATTCAAAAGTTCACACACCATTTATACAATTTATCCCCCAATTTAATTAGACGGATAAATTCTTAATTCAATTAAATTTGCCACCTAATATTATGAACTATCTATTATATTGATAACATGTCATATAATTAATTAATGTTTATTAATTTTAGTTTTTGATACTAATTATAGTTAATTATGACATATAATTAATATATAGAGTAATAATTTATACCATAGATAAATTATATATTTTTTAACAACCATAGTAGACTATATATTTAAAAAATGGGATAACAATAATTGCAGTTCTATAAATTATACCCTTTTTTAATTAAATTTTATAACATTAATTTTTTACAATTAAGTTTAGTAAAAATTTAAAAAATTAACCATTAGTCTTAGACTGTTATCAATAATGGAAATTGTATACGTGACATGATTTATGCTCACATGTGCCATGATGTCACTCGTTTCCTCCCATGCATGACTGCCATATTAGTGAGGTAGTGCACTTGTGCCACGTAGGATTTCCACTAGCAAAATTTGCTAGGGTTTTTGAGATTTGAGAGGAAAAAATCTCACTTATGGCCTTTGATTTTGGAACGTAAGAGAAAGTAAAGTTTAGAGTGATAAAAAAAATAGAGAACTAATCCTGAAACTAAGAAGAAATTTATGCAAATTTCATCAAAATTTCATTTACCCATATTGTTCTTCTTATATTTGCAGCTCGACTAGAAGGATAGTGCATGTGATTTGAATGAGGTATGTAACTCCCGCCCTTTAGCACATATATGTGTGATATAAGTATTTCATTTATGTAAAAAGAGTTAGTAGATTTTATTAAAGTTTAAGTATGGGTATAAGTATAGAGAGGAACTAAATTAGAAGGCAAGTTTAGAGTTAGTTGTAGCAATAGAAAGTTAATAGGGGTATTGTGCAATATGCTTATTGTATCAAGGAGTTTTATGGATATTTTGGAGATTGTGTGAATATTTAATTAAAAGATATTATTATATTAGTATTATTATTGATGTTAAGAGATATATATGTATTTAATATATAATTATGTTATGAAGACTTTAGGGGCATTTAGAGAGTTTTGATTGGCTAATAATATATATGTATATTTAATTTTTAGTGAGTGTATGTGTGAGTAAGATTTGTAGAGAAATTTGAGAAGAAGAAGAGATGTTCTTGGAGGGTTTTTGAAGAGGTTTTGATCTTACTTGAGCTAACTATTGGAAGGTATTAGGAAGTATTTTGGCCATTGAAGTCATTTTGGTAAGCTTTAAATTGTATTTATGTTGATTTGAGTTAAGTTTCTTGGTTGTAATTTCGGGTAGGAATTTCCTCTGTTTTTCAGTGCCATATCTTGAGTTTTACTACTCTGATTTGAGCATGGTTTAATGTTCTGGAAACCTCAGAAAGTCCTCTACATTCTTATGTTTTGAGATTGGCTTAATTTTCTGTTAAACTTATCATATTAGGCCGGACATTTTAGAGCTCATAGTGATGCTCTGTTTTGGCCAAATGGATTCTAAAATCCGTAATTAATTCTACACATAACTAAATTGAGTGATTCCAATTGAAATTTACTGTAAACATGTAACCCTAGATTTGGTAAAAATTTGGGGATTTTTGGATTAGTGTGTGTATCTTTAGGTTATTTTGAATTGGAGCACTAAATTGCACTTTATGCGTCAGAATGAATTGTAATGTTTGTTTATTTGGATTGGTATGAAATTGGATGTAGGAAGTAGAAGAGGAAAAGACCCTATTCAATAAGGGGGGAAACTTTACTTGTGAAGGAGTAGAAGCTTTAAGGTAAGTAATTGTTACTACAATGCTTACATATTTTAATTCTCACGTAATTGTAATTATTTTAATTATGTTGACTTGTGTATGCTATTAAAGTGATAAGATTGATAAATATATATGTAACACCCTCCAGGTGCAACATACACGTGTCCAGAATATTAAAATTTAAAAAATATGAATAATAAAATTTAACATATTTAAAAGATTCTTTATATTTAAATATTAAAATATTAGTTATACATAGTATCAAAGTTTACATAATTTCACAATGGCAACACTAATGCCTTAACAAAAACTACATGCCAAATGTTTATATGCTCTGATGGATGAATGGTAAGGTTGTCATCAAGCACACGGTTGTTCCACCTAAGCTCGCTTTAACCTAACTTCAAGCTTTAACAAATAAAGCCTTAAACAAACCTAGCTACCACCTGAAAACCACAAATTGCAAAGGAATAAGCTTGCTACTCAAGTAAGTAATTATTAAGTCAAGATCACCAATAGTTCTTCTCTAGAACTATAAAGGAACAGTCAGAAAATTCATTCAAAATATTCAACACGGCCAGATACACGGTCGTGTTCCTACCCGTGTTCCCCAATGGCACAGTATACGCATTTATACATGCCCATGTTTAATTAACTTACTGTCGAGACACACCCGTGTATATAGTAGCGAAAATAATTAAATCTATACATATGAACACGGTCACGGGATACGCCCGTGTATATGCCCATTTTCGCTACTGCCAATTTTTGGCTCCATTATACACGGCTGTGTTCCATATCAAATCAGGCCATGTTAAAATACACGGTATGAGACACGTCCGTGTTGCTCATCTGTAACACATTTCTGAACTTAATCAAGCAATTTAACAACCAATCATTAATACCAACAACCTGAACAGCAATTGTACAATGGCTAACATAAATAATGGGTTTTATAACTCACTAATTTCACCCCATCATATATCCAATCCACATTTAACATGATTTAAGCAAACACAATGCATGAATGTATGGTTATGTTTTCTCACTTTTCTTTTCTTTCTTTTTAACTCATTTATCCATGGCCCATTCTCGAGATCTTTTTTAATCTCCACCTTACAAATTTATGCGCATAATAGAATGGCCACATTTGAGACTCTCTACCCCTTTCAGTCTCAGACCGTGGAGCTTATTCTCCACCCACAATCCTTTATCACATTATGCAATATGCATGATGTATAATGACCTCATAACACATTCATAACATTATACCACATTTACACCACCTCAAGTGGTTTTCATATCTCAACATTTAACCATCATTCTCATTCATTTACATATATCACATAACAAGCATAATCAAATAAGCAATTATAGTTAAAAAGAAGTACTACAAGTAAGCATTGAATTAATAATTACTTACCTACACCCTTTAACTCCTTCTTAATGAAAACCCTCCTATTGAGTAGGGCCTCATTCTCTTCTTCCAACTCCTATAAATCCATATATACCAATATTTAACAAATACTCATTCAAAATACAAAGTACACTAAAATAGCTCTAATTCAAATAGACCTCAAGACCTACATACTAATCCAAAAACTCTCAAATTAATACCAAAGCTAAGGTTATAGGTCTACTTTAAATCCTAACCAAAATTACTCCATTTGGACATGTATAATATTACTTATGGATTTAACAACCCATTTAGCTCAAAATAGGGTACTTAGTGAGCACTAAAATATTATTCTATATTAGACCCTTTTAGCAACAAATTTTTGAGAAACTTAAAACATAAAACTTGTAAAAGACTCTCTAAGGTTTCCAGAACACTAAGGCTTTCTTATATCAGAGGTGTATAGCTCTATATATGGCTAAATTACAGAAGTTAAAAATTCAGCCAAAACAGAACATGAATTTTCAAACATCAAACTCTATCCAACCTTAACAAAAATTCAATTAAATAAAAATCACTTACCAAGAGATATTCTAGCACTTAGGAAGTTGTTAATTACAACTTGAATTCTCCTTTTTCCAGCCAAAGCAACTCTCTCTCTCCCTTTCAAACCCTTGCTCTTTTGCTATAACAATGGTGCAATTTCCTCTTCTCACTCACTCACCCCTATATACATACAAACACACCCACATACATGCATATTACATGCTCACGTAAGAAGGAAGAAAAATGAAGCAAAAAATTATGATATTTATAGTTAAATGTCCACTTTGGTCCTTAATAAATTACTTTTCTATCTATCTAACCCTTCAACTTATATTTATTACAAACAAGCCCTTACTAGCCTTACAATCTAGTCCTTTCTATACTTCCTACTCAAACTCAATTCAAATAATACATAATTACGTCATAATTAGGGCGGGTGTTACAATATAAATATTGGCACTTTGGGTATAAGCCACTTAGAGTGGTATTGATTATGAAATGAGTAATGCATATGCATATTAATGATGAATATAGGTGTATAAGGGTTGTGAGAATATTGCATGGTTGATTGAAATTATATTATAGTGAATTGTAAATATTGGCACCAATGTTGTGCAAACCATTTAATGTGGTATGAATGAATACGTATTATTATGGCAATGGTGATTTTGATTCACTATGATGAATTGTGAAGAGTATACATATATATATATATACATGTGCATTTTGATTGATGTGAATGGTGAAGAATGTGTGTAATAGTGGAAATGAGCTGGGCAGAGAGCTTCCACTGATTATGATAATTGAGACTGAGCTAGGCAGAGAGTCTCAGTAATGGCTATTTGATTGAGAATGAATTGTAAGGAATATAGCCAATGAGGCTAAGTGTGAGAAAATTTTGTGAGGAAAGACATATCCGGATATATAACTTGCATAATCATGCATTATCGCATTATATTTGCATATATATTGAATGTGGATGAATGTGAGTTGTGATTAAAAGAATTGTTTGAAATGATGAGGTTTGGTGTATATGAAACACCAACAATATTGTTGAATTAGTTTGAGTATGTTTAGAATGTATTGTTGTAGGAAGTATTATTATGTTTTGATATTAAGCCATGTGCTTTAACATTACTAGTCACTTCAAGGGCATTTTTATCCATTCATATAAATGAATTAAGTCCATGTATCTTCATGAAAGTTGTAGCCTCTGAATAGCTTTCCGTAGCTTTTTGAATCACTTGAATCCGAGTTCGGTAGAGGGAGTTATGGCCAAAAGAGTGCAGTATGGTCTGAAGGGTCAAGTCAGGTGAGTCTTCTGTGCGCCCGTGCCGACTCAGCATGAGTGTGCCGAATCGTACATGTGACTCGAGGTGCCAACTCAGTACGAGTCAATCTTTTTTTGTGCACTGTTGTCTTCATATTTTGACCATAACTTGAGCTGTAAACCTCCAAATGAGATGTGATTTAATGTTACAGAAACTTTAAAGAGTTCTCTACAAGTTCCATGTTTTGAGATTAGGTAGAATCTATTTTTAAGATTCTCTAATTGAGCTTGACATTTTAGTGCTCACTTATACCTTTGTCATTTGGACTCCCATGCGCAGTCTAAATTTTAAATTCTTCTATTTTGATGTGTTGCAATGTATTCTGTGTATTTTTCTTAATTAGTTCTTGAGAAGAACTATATGTATGGTTGTATTAATAATTACTTATTGAGTCGCAAACTCATTCCTTTACAATTGTGATTTTTCAAGTTAATTAGCCTAGCTTGAAGTACTTGTTTTGGACAAAGCTTGAAGCTTGGTATAGTTGAAAGCTCAGGTGGGACAACCGCGTGCTTGATGACAATATTTCCATCCATCCACATGAGCATTATCATTTTAGAATTTTTATATTAAGTTCATGTTTGTTTTTAAATACATATGTAAATTATATGTACATTGTATAAACTAATACTTTAATATATATATAAAGTATCTTTTCATTGAAGAAAAATTTTATCATTCATATTTTATTTCATTAATCTGGACACATGTATGATTCATAATTGGACACTTATATGTGGTACCTAGAGGGTACTACGCAAAAGAATATAAAAAACATACTTCTCTAATCAGCAATCCCGAATAAGAGTTGGAAACTTACTCTTTTTTTTTTTTGTAAACTACAGAATATTCAATTCTTATCTTTAAGACATGAAGTTTTGTAACAGAAGCAACTATCTCATCAATCACCCCAATCTACACTGACAAAAAGCTCTCAACAATGGTATTAAAACTAGAATCAATTCTCAGTGATATGTCGGTTGTACATGCATTTGAAAATGATGTAGTAGGAGCAAAAACAAGCAGAAGGGAATAAATGCATATTGAAATTTGGAAGTGCATTAGCCATAAGCATCAACTGGATAGACTTCTATAAAAACTTGATTTGCAAGGCTTTTGTAGAAGTAATAGGATATAGACATGTAAAGTAAACAAACAAAAAGAATAATACATGATTCTGACTCAAAGGCCATTGTTGCCAATTGCTATTTTGTCTAGTTTTGTTCAAACCTGCTCCTAATAATTTATGATTTGTATCCGCTAATTATTGATGTTGGGTGGATCTTATTTCTAACCAAATCATTTGCTCTCTGCCAAAATTAAAACAGCTTCTATACATTTCTGAATTTTAAAACAAAACATGCAAAAATTGCATGTGCATTGTATCGATGGTGAGTTGCAGTTGCCGTCACCGAAGGAGAAAGAGAAAGAGAAGGATAGAGATGTTAATTTAAGAGAGAAAGATAAAAGAGAGAAAATGACCGCTTTAATGGAGATAGATTATCTTCTACTTTTTTTTTTTTTTTTTTTTTTTTTTATGATGAAAGAGGAGAAGAAGAATATGGAGGAGAAGAAGAGGTGGTAAGGTAAAAGAGCGTCAGTTGGGATAAAGTTATTTTTGAAAGATAAAAGAAATACAGACTAAAACTAAAAACGTAAAAATTAAGTCTGAAAAAATAAAAAGGGTCAGACCATAAAAGAAACAAGCATGGTCAAACAGGCTTTTTTTGAAATTTTTTCTTTTTTTTTTATTTAAATATTTTTCTTTTAAAAATAGATTATATTGAGCTATTTTTAGAAAAAAATTATTGCAATTAAATATTAAAAATCACAAAAAAATTTAACTTTAACGTTAATTAATAAAAATTAGTTTAAATAACAATGAAAATTGATAAAATTAGTTTCAAAATATATATTTATGAAGTTTTTATTTTTTAAAAAATTTTAAATTTATAAATATATATATTTTTTAAGTTGTTTAAATTGAGAAAAAATTTCAAAATATTTTTATAGATCTAAAAATTTTTAAAAAATTTAAATATAAATTTAATTTTTTTAATAATTATTGAGTGTATAAAGAATTTTTTTATTTTTTTTAAACTAATAAAAAGTGAACTGAAGAGGGACCCGACCCGTTTAAAAAAAAAAAAGCAACGTATTTATACAGAAAGGAACAGTGAAAGTTTGCTGACAGAGGAGGCTCAAAATACACCACCACCGCAGAACACGACGGTGAATAAAGGAGGAGAAGAAAAAGAGAGGAATGGGTGTCGACTACTACAAAATATTACAGGTAGACCGTAATGCTAAGGATGATGAATTGAAGAAAGCTTATCGTAAATTGGCTATGAAGTGGCATCCTGATAAGAACCCTACAAACAAAAAAGATGCTGAAGCTAAGTTCAAGCAAATATCTGAAGCTTACGATGTGTGTATTCATAACTCCTTTTCTTTTAGTTCTTGTAAACAAAACCCAGAAAAAATTTTGCATATTTTTTTGTGATTTATGTTTATTTTTGTATTTTGTTAATGGCATTCATCTCTTTCTCTGTTTTTATAATAAACCCAGAAAAATATTGTAGAAAAGATTGGATTTTTATTATTTATATATTGTTGCTGTTGCTGTTTCTGTTTATGAATTGAAGAAATTGTCAATTTTTAGATATTGTTGTTGCAACTGTTATTTATTAATTGCAGGTTTTGAGTGATCCACAAAAGCGGGCTGTTTACGATCAGTATGGAGAGGAGGGGTTGAAAGGGCAGGTGCCACCCCCAGGTGGTGCTGGTGGATTTGGACATGAAGGTGGTTCCACAACCTTCAGGTTCAATCCCCGGAGTGCAGACGATATATTCTCTGAGATATTTGGATTTTCGAGTCCGTTTGGAGGGATGGGTGATATGGGTGGTTCAAGGGCCAGCACTTCTGGATTCCCAAGGGGTATGTTTGGGGATGATATGTTTTCTTCGTTTAGGGCTGCAGCTGGAGAGAGCTCAGGTGTCTCTCGAAAAGGGGCTGCTATAGAACGGACATTGATGTGTAGTTTGGAGGATTTATATAAAGGAATCACCAAGAAAATGAAAATTTCCAGGGATGTAATTGATTCTAGCGGGTAAGCTTGTTTCTTTTTTTTTTTTTCCTTCTTCTTCTTCTTCTATTGACTATTTTAGCATTAAATATGGTTTAAACTTCAGGTAGAGACAATTGAAAGTTTGAACAATAGTCTCGAATATAAAGAGTATTAGTTACAAATCATATTATGTAACTGCTAAGTGATGTGAGATTAACTAAATAAGCTTTGAAAATCTGTTCAAGTGTGACATTTTGGTGAAGGATTTTTCTAATTCATTAAATCGCATTGGGACCATGTGTCTTTTTACTGTTTAAGTAATTGATCTAGCCTGGATTTGAAAATTTTTAGCTGTTATTATTGTTTGTATATTAGACATAGTTACTTCAAGACTCTGATATAGATATCCTTGATTTAAATTTTAGAAGTCCTCTTATCCCACATTAGCCATACAATCTTGAGTAGGCTTTTTTTTTATCACTCAGCATGGTGTTTAACTCATTCATAGTTTCTATCCAAAGGGGAACACAACTATGCTTGACACATGGGGCATAATGCAAAAGGTATAGGCTTAAAGTTGTGTGGAATACATATGAGGTATCTGCACATAATGCATGTGTCGTAGCCTTTAGATTTTGCAATACATGATTGCAAGAATGCCCAATTCTACAATTTCATATTACATAATTGATGACCGAATGAAATTTTTAGTTTGAAAATATTGACAATCTGTTATGCTCCACTTGCCCACAAAGATGCATAGCATAAATGAAAGACATTTTTTGAGTTGGTTCTTTGTAGTAGTAGGGCTTTATCTCATTAATCTCAATTACTAAATCACGTTCACTATACACTTAAGAATTTCATTTTAGCTTAGGTTGATATAGTATTATGTATAATGTTTCCTTTATAGCAACTTTGGACAATTATTGAACTCGTATAGCAATTCTTCGATATCCTTTCAGCAGAAAGTCTAGATTGGAAATCTTTCTGTTATGATTTCCACATGCGATTGATGGTTTAAACTGAACATGAGATGTATGAATACGATTGTTACTTGTTAGGTTTGTTTATCCATGTCGCTAATTACATAGAATATCTATTCTTTATATCTATGCCATCGAGCAGTGCTAGTTGTAGATTGAATTATTTTTCTTGTATTACTTTTAAAGCTTCTATAGATTGATGTTCTCATGTTTTTATAAGCCTCAATTGGCTGAATTTGTTCAAACTTCTTTCATTCCATGTAAAGGATGATAGGTGCCAGCATTTTGATAGCATTTCTTATTTCTAGAAAGATAGTAATCAACATTTCTTATTTCTAGGAAGATAGTTATCTTTTCTTAGATAAGAAATTGATAGTTCTTTTTAATCATGTGAGTATAACTTTTACATGGTTGGTATTTTTAGGACGGATTACTCTATATGGATCCTCATTCTGTATCTGTTTATTTACTCTATATGAAGCTTGTTGGCTTCTTTATTCAAGTCTGCTTTTCGTAGGTTTTAATTATTACTTGATGAGAGTAGGCAAAAGATTTTGGAGGTCCTAGTTGGCACTGCATAACATCCAAACATGGTACTTGGTTGAAGCTTTTACCATTGGTACATGAGGTACATGAGGATGGTTGTGTGGAAGGCATGTTTCCTTTTTTATGATTTTCTTTATAGATTGTCATAGTTGTTTACACACCTTAGTTGTGGCTTCAAGTGCTGCAGACAAACGAGGGAAAAAAGGGACAATTCTTGTAGTTTTTTTTTCAGTGGAGTATGCTTGGAGGTATAATTATACGATATGATGATTTTCTTGAATTCAACCGTTGCAATCAGCTTCAGTACCGATTTCAACTTTTTTTCCAATTAAACCTATTCTTCTCTTTTAAGATGTTCAACATTGTCAAAGTCTCATCCGCCAGCTATTGTTAATCTTTTTCATATTTATATATTTTTTTATCAGTTCCCAAGGCTGGGCATTACTATGACTCGACTATCTCTAAATGAGATTTAGTTGCTGTTCACCAGTGGATCTGTCATAGTATCTGGCAGTTATGTTGTTGATTTTGCCCTGTGTTTGATGAGTTAAATGCTTGGATTTTTTCAGCACTTGGTAGTTGGCACTCATCACTCATTCTTTATTATTTCTTATGCATGGATCTCCTGGCAATTGAACTGTTAATTGTAGTACCACTACTTTTATAGAATGAGCAAAAAGAGATTAGATCAACTACATTAAGTTATCTTGGACTTCTGTTGGTCCAATCAAGTCAGACGTTTACCAGTCAAAGATTCAGACCAGTGCTTCTATTTAAAATTTTGGTCATCTGAGTTAATTTGTGTAAACTTCTTTCTCTGTTCAGTATAAGAATGGACTGCATGCATGGTTTTTGACCCTATTGAGGAATTTTGTGTTGCTTTATGTTTCTTAATGTTTTTCCCCTTTCAATTAGTAATTCTAACATCTCATGCTCATATCACTAATAGGAATTTAGGAAGTTACATGTAACAAGGTACATTGAAACAAATGGATGAGTAAACCAGTGTTTGTTATTGATAATTCTTGATTGTTCCATCATGAGATTTACTAATTTCTCCTTTTTCCCCATCATATAGGAGACCAACCACTGTGGAAGAAATTCTTACAATTGAGATCAAGCCAGGTTGGAAGAAAGGGACAAAAATCACTTTCCCAGAGAAGGGAAATGAGCAACGAGGTGTTGTACCATCTGATTTAGTCTTCATTATTGATGAGAAGCCTCACAGTTTCTTCAAGAGGGATGGCAACGATCTTATAGTTACCCAGAAGATCTCTCTCGTGGAAGCTCTAACAGGCTACACATTGCAGGTAACCACGATTGATGGTCGGAATCTGACCATCCCCATTAACTCTATCATCACTCCCACATATGAAGAAGTTGTTAAAGGGGAAGGCATGCCTATTCCCAAGGAACCCTCTAAAAGAGGGAACTTAAGAATTAAGTTTAACATAAAATTTCCTACCAAGCTCACCGCGGAGCAGAAAACTGGGATCAAGCGGTTAATATAACCATCATAAACAGTGACAGTGACTCTCACCGTTTCATACTATCTCCCACATCTCTGTAAGCTTGCTTCATTTTCGTTGCTGACCTAATTGAGAAAACTGGGATCAAGCCAGTTGTATCATGCGTTCATGAATGGTGATGGTGGCTTTTCTAATCCTTCTTAGCATCTTCCAAATCTATGTAAGCTTGCATTCATGTTCTTTGCTAGCCTAATCCAGGAAGAAAATTTGTGTTGCTGATTTGGGGTTTTTCAGCTATTTAGGAATTAATATTGCTTTTAATGTTTCATAATTACTCCATTCTTTTCCAGTCTAGTGAGAGTTAATTTTTGTCACAGCACCAATGGTGCTGTCCCCTCCCTCCCTCCCCCCTCTTGTGTTTCAAGGGCTCCTCTTGCACAACTGTCGCATTGTTTATTTTTGCTTCTGGGAACTGTTGAATAGCATCCAATTGCACATTTGAATGCTTAGGGCTTGGTAGGTTTACATGTGAATTTTCTTTTGTCAACATGAAGAAGTCAATGAGTCCCTTAAACCATCAAATTTTGGTTCTTTTTTTTTTTTTTTTTTCTGTTAGTCAAACCTGATTAATGGCACCTTTTTTTTCATAATTCCTAAATGTATTTTTACTATTCTTCTTTTTAACATTTGTGGTGACCTCCCTTTCTTCTTCTGCCATTTTCATTTTCTTTCTTTTCTGCCATTCTGAAATTTTTTTCCTAAATCAATTGGCAGCAATAATAATGAGTTTGTGGTGTTTGATTTGAAGTAAGATGCTTATTTTGAATCCAAAAATGTAAAAAAAAAAAAAAAAAAAAAAAAAAAAATTGATATTGTTATTTTAAATTGAAAAAAAAAAGGAAGTAGAGGGCAAAGGGAAAGAAAAAGATGAATTAATTAATGAAAAAGAAAAAGTTAAAAAGAGAGGGTGATGTTTAACAACATTGACAATTGCAAGATAAAAAAAAAAGAGACTAAAGATGAAAGATGTCTGGATTAAAATGGATTTTTATGCATTATTTTATTAATAAATAATTTTAAAATATTAAAATAGCTCATTTTTATGACTATGAAATTTAAGATATATATTTTTTTTACTTGTTTCTCATTATTATTGAAGAATTTAATAATTTTTAATTTTATTTGTATAAATACTATATTTTTATGCATTTTAAAATATGCTTTATATACCCTCAGTATATAATTTCAAACTTCATCAGTTGTTGACCCCAAAAATTGCATATACATTGTTCGACTATATTTTAATCGTATTGATTTATTTCAACAATAAAATTTTAAAACAAAATAAACTTTTTCTTTTTAGCCATTGCCTCATGGATGAATAAAGGAACAATTTAGCACATGAACTTTTTTTAAGATCCAATTCTCTCTAAAATTAAAATTTTGGCCTAATTACTCCAAATCTTTGCTCAATTAGAAGAGAGTGTGTTAAACAAGCATGTATAACAAATGACCATCATTTAAAATATTAAAACAAGATTTTTTTTTTTTCCTTTTTCAGTATTATCTCTACATTTTCTAATTTTCTCATCTCATTTTTTTAAGAATTAAAAACCAATCTTAAATTACAACAAATAGGTCAATAAGAAAAATAAATTTTAACTGAACTTTTACTTCTTTTTTTTTTTTTTTAATCAACAATGCATGACAAATTAATTTTAAATTATAACAAAAAGAGTTAAAAAAGAAAGGCAATTAAATCTCACTTTAAAACTATTAATAACTATTGGGATTAATTGGTAGGAGACAATTCTCGCATAAGACCATCTCCAACCCAGCGACATTTTCAAGTTTTGCCGCTAGGTTTTGCTCCAATCCATTAGCATTTGTTCCTGCAAAATGTAAGAAATTCATTATTTGCTGCATATATGCAGCCGAGTTTGGATTTACTGCATTTGTACTTTAATTTTTTTGAAATTTCAATAACAACCATTTTTTATCATTTATTACAATATAGTCCAAATAACTTTGTTCAATTTAGTCCAAATTTATATTATATTTATCATATTATTACCAAATGCATATAAATTTGATTCAATTATTATTATTTTTACTTAAATAATATTAATATTTTCATTAAAAATAATATTAATTTTTTACTTAAATAATAAAAAAAATTTAATTAAATAAATTATTTACTTAAATAATATTAATATTTGGATATAAAAAATTTAACAACCATAGATTTGCATTAATTTAACAACTGATTTAAAATAACAGTCCACAAAAATATTAAAATTAATAATACCCGAAATCATACATTTAATTACATATAATTTAATAATCTGGTAAATCAGAGCCAGATCCACCAATACCATTGACATATTCACCAAAAGCATTAGATGTGGGAGGTGATGGTTGGATAAAAAAGATAGGAAATCTTATCATCTTTTTAGAAAAATACAAAGATAGGACAATAATTATCTTATGCTTTTAATTTTAGCCGTTGGATGGTATGCAAGATCATCTGAACCGTTGCATAAAAAATACAAAAAATCTGATCATCTTTTTGGAAAAATACAAAGGCAGGATAATAATTATCTTCTGCTTTTAATTTCAACTGTTGGATGGTATGTAAGATCATCTCAACCGTTGAATAAAAAGAATAGGAAATCTTATCATTTTTTTAGAAAAAGTACAAAGGCAGAACAATAATTTATTAATGTTTTTGCTTTTAATTTTAACCGTTGGATATTATGCAATATTATCTAAACCGTTGAATGAGATTGTAAACATTTAGCAACCTACCAAAATTTAGTTTATAAAAAGTAATACATTATGAATGTAAAAACTCAAAAAAAATCTGAAAATCTTATCACAATCTCTCTAAAAAACTCTTTCTAAATACTCTTCTTGTATACTTAAAAACCTTTCCCAAAATGAATTTTAATATTGGTGGTCCATCAGTCCATGGCTCATCAAGTTCATCTTCGGATGATGATAATCCACTTGGGTTATCGAACGAAGAATATTAAGCAACGTTGCAAATTCTCTTTACTAATAATATGATGATCGAATATTATCAAAATCAACGACGCAATTATAGCACTCAACATGGTGGATCGATTCCAGGCCATATTGTTGTTCGACGAGATCGTGAAGCTGCACACCAGAATTTATTCAATGATTATTTTTCTGATAATCCACGATATGGTGAGGAATTTTTCTGCCAACGATTTCGAATGTCACGAAGTTTATTTCTTTGTATAGTTGATGCAGTCAAAAATCATAACCCATATTTTGAACAACGAACTGATGCTCTTGGTAGACTTGAGTTATCACCTTTACAAAAAATAACAGCAGCATTTTGAATGTTGGCATATGGTCTACCTGCAGATGCAACAGATGAATATGTAAAAATTGGTGAGTCTACAGCGATTGAAAGCTTCAAGAAGTTTTGTCGTACTATTGTGAAATTTTTTTTACAGCAATATTTAAAAAGACCTAATAGTACTGATATTGCTAGGTTGCTCCATATTGGTAAAGAACGTGATTTTTCTAGAATGTTGGCTAGTTTGGGTTGTATGCATTGGAAGTGGAAAAATTGTCCAACAGCATGGGCTGGACAATGTACAGGCCATAGTGGATCACCAACAATAATTTTTGAAAGTTGTTGTCGACTATGATCTTTGGATATGACATGCTTATTTTGGTATGCCAAGAACTAATAATGATATCAATGTTTTGGAATCATCTCATCTTATTTCTGATATTGTACAAGGTATTGCTCCCCCAACATATTATGTCATTGAAGGAAAATATTATGATATATGTTACTTTTTAGCTCATAGTATATACCCAAAATGGAGCAATATTGTTCAAACAATTCATGAACCTCGAGGTCCAAAGAAAATTTTTTTTTTCTATGAAACAAGAATCATGCAGAAAAGATGTCGAGCATGCTTTTGGAGTTCTATAGTAACACTTTGCAATTGTAGTAGGATCAGCACGTTTCTGGAGAAAAGAACATTTGCATGACATAATGACAGCATGTATTATTCTCCACAATATAATTATTGAGGATGAACATAACTTAGATGCACAAATTGTTGATGCAATAGAAGCTCCAACTGCAGATGTTGAAATAATTGTAACATCCGTGTCCTGGAACAGGATTACTGTTCATTAATGTTAATTAAGAATGTTATTACTGTTGTTAATTAAATTTGGTGATTTAAGATTTGTTTGCCACTATTATGAGTAAATGATTTGGAGTTTGATTATTTAG
>CATIWO010450381.1:0-32349 GCA_949673435.1 Macaranga tanarius
AATCAAGAATATGACCATCAACCGCATGAAAATCAATAATAATAAAAGTAATAGCAACAATAAAAGATAGATCAGAACAAAATGTCAACTCTGAAAGCGAAAATAAACCATCAATAGTAAGGTCACTAGCAGAAAAAAAAAACTAAAGATGATTTCTATATATGCAAGTCAAAAAGGATTTTTTGGCAAAAGAAATTGCAGTAGGCTCTATTGTAGAAAGAGATGAGCTAGGAAGGAGATGAATCGCTCTTGATGGTGGTGGCTAAGGAAACGTTCTTGACTTAAACTATGCATGGCAACTAGAGGGGGAAGGGAAGGGAAGGTTTTTTAAAGAGAATGAAAGGGAAGGAAAGGAAAGGGAATAAAAATTATAAGTGTTGTTGTGTTTGGTAACTTAATAAGGGAAAAAGAAGGAGAAATAATGATAATTATTTAAAAAGGAAATATAATTTAAAATTATAATGTGTTTTGGAGTTGAAATTGATTACACCCCAAATTGGGGTGTAATCTATTTTCCCTCCTATAAGGGGAATGAAGGGGAATAATTCCCTTTCAATTCTCTTCCCCTTCAATTCCCCTCTACTATCCAAATAACAAATGTACTTGATTCCATTTATATTCCATTCCCTTCCCCTTCTATTTTACTCAATCCATGATAGTATTAATGTATATGAAAATAAAATTGTGAAGTGATCTACATAAAAATTGAACTAATAAATAAAAAATTAAGCACTATTTTTGGTGATTGAACTAATTTTGAATGCAAATATCTAGGTAATATTTTAAAAAGCAAAATAATTTCTATGCAGTTGATCAATATTTTTTAAATCATTGACTTCCTTATCAGTAATGATTAAAAAAAAAGGCAAATGGATATTATAACTTATCTAGGTGAGAATACTGTCTAAAATGAATGGAATTAAAAATATATATATATACCTTTTATTAGGCATAAAAGAGAATATATATACGGAAATCTAATTTAAGTGATAAGAGTATTTTCCTCAGAGAGATATTAAGATTCCGTTTGTTTATGAAAAATATTCTTTTTAAAAATATTTTTCTATTATCAAATATAAAGAGAGAAATAAAAAAAAATAATGTTACCATTTTTATATAATATTGTATAATTTAGGAAAAAATCTATTGCAAACTAAATACCAAAAATACTTTTCAACTATTTTTTTTTAGTGTTGTAGCCAAATATAAAAAAATATTATATTTTTATGAAAAAATATTTTTTAAAAGACAGAATATTTTTCCCAAACAAACGGAGTTTAAGTTATATTCCAATACTTAAATTAGTAAGATCTCACACAATATGGTGACTCATAAAATAAATAAAAGAAACAATTAACAGCGAGAATATATAAAATCAATGATACCGAATTTTGTATCATTTGTTTTAAAAATAAAAATAAAAATAAAAGAGAACATATAGAACCAACTATGCAATATATTTAATCACGTCAAGAATAGCATATTTTATTGTATAATTGAATTGTGTTGCGCCACCCATTTGTTGCTTTGTTTAAAGTTCATTGTACTTTTTATTCGATCGCGGTGATCTTTATGCCAACTTTGGGTCTAACTCTGGGCTTTGGCCAAGTTTTTAAGATGTGTATACATCGAAAGTCATTCTCGCAAGCTATTTTCTTTTTTTTAGACTTTAAGATTTTCTATATATATAATTTACTATCCTGATGAGTATTTAAAGCCAATATTAGACTTCATATTGTTAATTCAAGTTGTAAAAAATTTATATTCTTGAAATAAAATCTTTAGTTCCAGTTAGTACATAGAAAAAAAAACTTTACATTAATTGTATTTTTTTTTGTCAGATACCATATATTAATTTAAAAAAATACATTTTAGAAGGGTGTAAACGAGCCGAACCGAGTCGAATTTTGGCTAACTCAGACTTGGTTCATTTATAAACGAGCTGAACTCGAGCCGAGCTCATTAGGCCGCCAAGTGTTCGCGAGCTGTTCACGAGCTTAAACGAAATAAAAAATTTCTAAAAATATAATGTATAAATTTAAATTATTAATTAAAATAATCTAAAATAAATTATTTACTAAATAATTTATTACAAAATTATAATTTTTTGTAATAATATATTTTAAAAATATTTAAATTAATAAAAAATTATATATTGTATATCTAAAATTAAATTATTAATACATTAAAATTACGAGCCGGCTCGCGAGCTCTTATTCGAGTTTATTCACGAGCTTTCACGAGCCGAGCTTTATATAGTTTGAGCTCAGCTCGTTTATTAAACGAACTTCAATATACGAGGTCGAACGAACTTTTAACGAGTCGAACGCTGAGCAGCTCGCGAACGGCTCGACTCATTTACAACCCCAACTTCAACACAAGCACAAAAAAAAAAAAAACAAACAAACAAAGACAAAACTAAGGCAATAACAATGAATTCAAATAATACAATTATGTTGTTTTTTAACAATAAACTGATGTCTAAATACAAAAGAATCAAATGTCCCAAAACGTAAAGAAGTGGCCAAATGAACAACCAATCCTACAGCGAGTACAGTAAGATTCTGTTAAAAAAGAAAAAAAAAAAAAAACAATAGCACTTGAGTTGACCGCTCCGTTTTCTTCTGGTTTTTGGTTTTTTTGACGCTTCCTTTGTTTCCATTCCCGGCTGCCTCTCTTCTTTTTCTCCTGCTGCTGCTGCTTATAGACTCCTTTTTCTGTGTGGATATATCCATCGATAGATCTGGTGCGGTTCACTCACTGTTAGGTACGATTAATTCTCAGATCTTCCGGTTCTGTTTGCTGCAGGATAAATTCAATAAATAATTGATTTTAATTTCTTTTTTTATTTTTATTTTTTTTCCTTTATGCAACCTGCCAAACAGCTTTTTAATTTGTTTTGTTTCTTACATTTTCTCGGCAGCCAAACAGCTTTAGATTTGGCTGTTATAGTTGAGGATTATTAGTTAAAGAAGAAAGCGATGAATTGAAGCGGTGAGATAAAAGATAGAAAGTGCGGGAGCGAGAGGAGCAGAGGGTGAAACGCGTGGCGTTAGAGAGAAATGAATGTGAGCCATGCGTCGGTTCATCCAGTGGAAGAGCCAGCTGCAACAACAGAAAATGGAATCAACAACAATAATAATAATAATAATAATGCACCAGCTAGGGTAAGAATGAAAGATTTTCAAGGGATGCCTGGCACTAAAGGAGGACTCGCCTTGCGTGTCTTTCAATTTGTATTTGCTGCTGCTGGTCTTGCTGTTATGGCTTCCACTAGTGACTTCCCTTCCGTCACCGCCTTCTGGTAACCAACCACTCCTACTTTACTGCTTTTTATTGTTTCTGTGAATTAGGTATTAGATGTGACAAATGAGGGAAATGTGTTAAGATTGTTTGTAAGGCGTGAGGGTTTTATTTGCTTTTAGCTTATAGTTGCTAGAATTCAATTCTTTTTTCAAAATGAAATCATACCGACATGATTTTTTTCCGATAATTGAATTGAATTCTTGTGAATGATTTATTCTGAACTTGCCCTGAATGATAGCTCAGATGATAATGTGTTAAGTGGCTTTGGACTTGTAGTACTGTTTATCACACATTTCAATCAAGTCAACTTCATGAAGATAATGATATGTAAGTTAGAAATCCCCGGCTTATCGTCTTTTCATAAATATTTGTGGAGGAGAGAACAGATCAAACATCTTCATGATTGTGGTTTGTAATGAAACTTTTGCAATGTCTCTCCAACATATTTTGCATTGCTAAGTGATGGGGATCGTTGGCGGACAAGCTTTTTTTTTTAGGTGAATTGTTGAGTGTTTTGTGCTTCAACTGTTGCCGTTGAGCCGATATGCCAGTAGAATTGCTGGAATTTTAGTAAAATATCTCCATGCATATTCTGATTGGAAACTCTTGTGAACTTTTACATGTTCACTATCACTCTTGTGAACTTTTTACATGTTCACTATCTGCAAATGATAAACATCGACTGTAATGAACAACTGAACTATATAGTTTCATGTTGTCAACATATTTAAACTTGTTTTTTTCCTTTTTTTTTTTCTTTTTTTTGCTATATGATATGATCATGATCTTAAATTTTTAATGACATCATACCTTTATGTTGTATCAGCTACCTTGTTGCAGCTACTGGTTTGCAGTTTTTGTGGAGCTTTACCTTATCTATAGTTGACATATATGCCATCTTGGTGATGCGCTCCTTACAAAATTATAGAGTTGTCAGCTTGTTTGCTGTTGGTGATGGGGTAAGATGATAATAATGATACTGAATTAGAATAATAGGACTTTTATCCTTTCTAGATATTGTTGCTCAACTATATATATATATAACTGCTGTATTCAGTGCCTCTGGTTAGGCTCTTAATTCAGTCATTGTGCATTTACAAAGATGTTGCATCCAGCTAATTGAGGTGTTTTGAACTGCTTGTTCTGCTCATAAAATTTTCTCTCAGAATGTTTCTGTGAGGTCCAATCAAATGCTTTACTTATTGGTTATTCTTCTGTTCATCCATTTGTTATGTGTGGTTTCCCGTTTGCAAGAGCTAAATTTAAATATATGATCACTCACATTTTATGTTCGCCTTTTCCTAGTAATCACGGTAATATTTAGTTAACTTATTGGGGAACCAATGGACTCATAAATAACAGAAAAATCAGCAAATTGCATCTCATTAATACAGTGGCTGGAATCAAGTTTAAACTGACTTGGACTAGTTGAATGTAATTGGTATATTTACACACAGCAAGAAGCTGGACTCATCGACATTTTCTACAGGAGCAAGTTGTGTGACTTTTTGTCGCTACCATGTTGTTCACTTGTGCTTTAGGAGATTTTTCTTTTGTGAGAGATGCGTTTGTTAAACTGCATTGTAAGAGACTGAGAAATGAGTTTATCATAATTCATGCATACAGAAGTGTAGCATTACATGTATGATAGAATGATCAAATAAAATTCCATGATTTTTCCCACTGTGGATGCACCTGCATCATTTTCATTTCAGCTATTCCTTTGAACTGAAATCTGATACGGGATTGTTCACAGAACTCCATCATGTTTGGAGTGTGGTGGTACTAAATATGCTCTGTGATAGTTCACAACTTATGTGTAGTACTGCAGTTTTCTTTCCCTTGCATCTGCACATGTATTAGTTAAGTTTTAGTTTAGCTATCTTAACAGAAGTTTAGTTTCGTTGTTCTTCTGTCTTAATTGTCTGTCTATTTCCCTGCAGATCACATCCACTCTTACGTTTGCTGCTGCCTGTGCTTCTGCTGGCATCACAGTTCTTATTGATAATGATCTTAGTAGCTGCGCCGATAATCATTGTGTGCAATTTGAAACTGCTACAGCCATGGCTTTTATCAGCTGGTTTACTGCATTGCCGTCTTTTCTCCTAAACTTTTGGTCTCTGGCATCTAGATGAAACAAAAAGAGTAAAAAACCGAAACTGGAGAGAGAATTGACAATACTGGCCATTTTGTGCCAACTAAAATACATGGTCTTGTTTGATCTTTATTGCCTGTTGTGTACTCCAATTCTCAAAAATTGAACCCAATTTTCTTCCCTTGTGAATGTTGTGTAAATTGGGATGCATCGTATATATTTGGGGTTCTTGCATTTTTGTTTATGTTGTGTATTGCTGAGGAAATGAATTTGATTTTGGTATAGACATCTAATGTAGAATTAATGACTGAAGTTAAATAGTATGCCATTCAAAGAGTGTTTAAGGATGACATTTTTTAATTCATTTCCACTCTTATGTCTCCAATCTTGCCGCTGAACAGAGTGCATAATCTTTATGTCTCTATATGCCAATGCTCATTTTTCAACATTTAGGAAGATTTTTGCCTACAGCAGGCATAGTTTGTGTGATTTATTTTTAATATTTTGTATTTTGGCTAATGAAAGAAACAAAATAATGGGCTTCAACAATTGAAGTTTAAACAAAAGTAGTGGAGGAAGGTTGAGCACGAGAATTGCATTAGGAGATGCATGTAAGTTGTAACAAAGAAGAAATGGAATAAAGTGGGTTAATAACGCCTTCTCTGTCAATTTTTTTATTTCTATTTATGTATTATTTACAAATTATATATATATATATATATATATGTATATAAGGTTCGTTACTATAACGGTTGTAAACTGAAATGGAACTTAACCACTTCCCTTTCTCTTCCCAGCTTCATTCATGTGTCAAGTTGCATTATTTATACCAGCCTACAATTCATAAGGCTTACATTTCTTGAAAATTGTACGAGAAAAACAGAATGTCTAGACAAGATGATCATGATGATGATGCTAGACTTTTTAGCTCTTTCAAGAAGTATGAAGAGATTGTCAAACAAGTATGTATTGCTTCCACGCAAATTCCTTCATATTTTATAACTCTTAAGACAACTCCAGTACCATTGAGCCAAAATATTGATATGGAGCTGATTTTATATTTAATTTTTTTTACAGGTTCTCTTATTTGAAGAGCTGACCGAGTCGATAACGTCTAAGTCAAGAATATCAAAGAGAAAAAATGTATTACTCCATAACCCTCCTCTAAAGTATATGATTTATAATGATGGATTATAATATTTACATCTAATTTATATGTTGTAAATGTGTTCATATATATAATCTTTGCTTGCAGAATTTTAAAGGTAACAGTAATGGTGGTAATAATGAGTCTTTGCTTGACCGCGAAAGCTTTGATCAAGTGATTGTGCAGACAATAACAAAGTTTATTCATGATCTTAATACAAGTGCCATTGATCACTCTAATTCAAAACCATCTTCTGATCAATGATAATAACATTTGTGATTGTTATATTTAGATTTTAAGTGTATGTATAATAGTAGCCTTTGTGACTTGCTTGTGCAAATGAAATTATATCTAGCTTTTAAGCTTGTAGTAAACAGTAGGGTTCATTTATGAATGTTAAAAGTTTTCATCTAGCAGAATGAGACTCACCTTTACCATAAGCTCAGCTTCCATAATAAACAAGAACCTAACTTGAATTCTAATGTTAATACTCAAAAAGCAATCAAATTCTGCTCATTTACGGCCCCAGTTTTTAGCGAGAAATTCTTAGATGAACCCATTTTGCCATATAGGATTATGGACTTTCTACTATACACTTGACATGTAGCAAAATTAGTTAGCATTTATCATATTGTTAACTTTAAGAATTAAATATTTAACCATGATTACTTTTCACATATTTATAATTTTATTTATTTATTTTTTAAAATAATGATATGTGATATAATTTATTAATTTTAAAATTAAATCTATTAATTAAAATTAATTAAAAATTTCATAATTCATAAAAAGTTCATTAAAAAAAGTCCATAAAAAGTTCAATTAATTTAAATTTAAAATTAAATAATTTAATTTAATTTAATTTGAATATTAATAAATTATATCACATATCATTATTTTAAAAAATAAATCATAAATGTAAATAAAAAAAAAGTTCATAAATATGTGAAAAGTAATCATAGTTAAATATTTAACTCTTAAAGTCAAAAATATAATAAATGCTAACTAATTGTGTTACATGTCAAGTGTATAATCCTACATAGCGAACTAGGTCACCCATGAATTTTTCCTAGTTAACACCCAGTGTTAACCATAGTTTTCAAATTTTATTCGAAAATAAGTAATGTTCAAGAGTCAAATTTATAGTAAAGTCTACAGTAAATTATCTCTTTTTTGTGTTAGACTTCCACAGTTCCACTTGCATCAAGGGAAATAAATTATGGAACTCATTAAAGGCTTCTTAAATTGATATAAATTCTTTGTCAGTGGCATGGATACATGTTTCTCCGTTCTGTCACGGCTTTGCAGCTGGTGCTACTAATGTCATTTCCTGTTTACTGAAGAAACAAAGTAACATATTAGGGCTGACCAGAATTGGCCTAGGCATAGACACCTGAACTTTGAGATCTCAGGATTTAATCCTGGTTGATCTCATTGCTCCTATGGAGCAAATTAACAATGCCACACTCTTCAAAAAATATATAAGAAAAGCAACTGTATAAAAATGGATGTACAAATACATCAACTGAGACAATGGTTAAGTGGGGTAGCTTAATTTATGAGTACCTGTTATAAACAGCAAAATGCACAAATGGAATATTTCCAGCCCTACCTAAGACCAGAGAAGACATTTAATTCACGAATCAAGTTCAAGTTAAATAAAATTCAGTCCGTTAAAGTGTATTAATAGTTTGATAATGCTTGTAGTAATAAATAATTTAGATTTAATTTATTAATAAAGAATTTTATTTATAATATTGTTTGATTCCAATAAACTCGTAAACATTATGTAATATAGTAATACTCGACTCGAGCTCTTTAGTTAATAAATCCAGTTCGAGCTAACCAAAACTCAACCCAACTCGAATACAATCTACAGCACAACAATTCAAAAAGGTTGAAAAAAAAAAACAGTTTTAAAGCTAGAGGTGGTAACATTCTTCAAGCAAGAAAACAAAAGGAGCAAAGCAAGAAAGATTAGTTACATAACAGTATTTATTAAGTACAGTAATTGGCAGAAACCAATTCAGTGTCTCACCTAAAAATGAAACCCAAAAATCAAAACCATATATTTAATGCATGGTGGAAAACAGAGGTTGCAAGGAATGAATCTCAAAAGATTCAACAAGAGCCATAGACAAAAGGAGTTGGAAGGTACAAAAACAATCAACCAATTGAGTACCAATGACCCATAAATGCAAATCTTGGCACCAAGGAAAAATACATGCAAGTACCTGCCATGCAATACGAAAAGGATAATAAATAAGCGCTAAAGGGTGATAGATAGCAAGCACGTTTAAGTGAAACCTTATGCACAGTTTGCAATAAATTAAAGAAGCAAAAGCTTTGACAAAAGAGCTCGTGACCAACTGTTTGTCAGCAACTGCTGATAAGGATTGAATGGTCAAAAATAAAGAAGAAATTCAGAATCCTTCTTTAGTTCAGTTACAGTTTCAAGTTCCAATAATAGCTGAAAAGGGCAACGAAGTTTCACACCATGTATGTACAAGGATGAGGCAAAATCTGGGTAGTGCACTAAATAAAAATTAATTAAATTAATATAATGCAAACCTGGGGCTGGACTGGGCTTAAATATTACAAAACTTGTTTTTTTTTTTCTTTTTCAAAAGACTCTCCACCATTTGTAATTTTTTTTTCCATATTCAACTTGGGGATATGATCAAACAAAAGACCAGTTTACAAATGAGAAGGCAAGGCAATGAACTGTGCTCTCATCTGCAGCAAGGACTTTCCATGCAACAGCTTGCTCATAGGAAACATGGCGCCCCATAGTTGACATGCAGATTCCTCCAGGCAAGTAAGCAAATCCCTGATGTCAAGCATACATTTGTAAATCATTAAAATTTGCAAGTAATAGAGCTCATATCTAGTACTTAACAAAAGAACTTAAGTTTCAGCCTATATGTTCAGAATTCCCTTTTAACTATCGAGAATACAAGGTTATCTTAATTCTCTAAATGTGTATCCATGAAACTCATCAGACAGCTGATGTTCAACAAAATTATGTCGCCTTGATTTCCACCATGCAGTGAAAATAACTTGCTATAATAACCAGAGAAGTTCAGTTACGAGCCTCACAAACTGGATTACTTTAGCATGCAGCAGAAGGAATCAACATGGCTTGCATCTGAAGTTACCTGTTGCATTAACTTTGCAAAGTCTGCACAAAGTGCCTTGCGTCCAGATTCATCGAATATCTTATCTAGCGTGATGTCTTGTAGAGCCACTAGAGTTGTCTCAAGCATGTCCAGCCCAGCCTGATTGGCAAAGATGAAAACTGGAAGAGACTACAGCACCACCAAAAAGGCAGAAAAAAATCAAGACAGAAATTTTCCTAAATAATCATGTAAAAATGTAGCATATGCATTTTAGGCAGCAGTTTCTCTACATTATCAATGTATAAAATTGTACCTTCAATGAACAGCACAAAATGGCATCTTGATGATGCCATAGCTGTTTCAACATTGCATCTCCAGCAAGAGAATCAGACCTCAGCAATTCTGCCCCTAAATAGTAACTGAAGAGGGGGGGGAAAATCAGAAAATGCACACTCTATTTCAAACTGTTGAAGATGTAGAGCTTAGGCCATCTCCAACCCAAAACATCAAAATAGTGCAAAACTTGCACTATTTTGATGTATCCACAGTTGCACTATTTTGATGTATCTACAGTAATTTAATCTCCAACCCATAACAGCAATTTTCAAATCAAAAGAATGTTCTCTGTATATTCTTTTATTTTTATCATTTCTTTAATTTTTTATCTTTACAAAATATACACATACTTTTTATTTTGTACATATCATTCAATTTAAATATGAATAATATTATCTAAAATATAAATAAATATTTTAATTATATTAATAAAAAATAATCATATTAATTAATTTTGAAAATATAAATAATAATACATTCAAATAATTTTATATTATTAAATTAAAAAAATAAATGAAATAATTATCATAAAAAAATAAAATAATATAAAATAGAAATTGGAATAAAATATTTTTAATGTAAAAAATATAACTTATTTTATAATTATTAAAAAAAAAAAGTGAATAGTATTTGCTATGGTGAATAGTAACACAGCAAATTTGCTGTGTTACTATTCACTAGCAGCAATTTGTTGTTGGTTTTGATGGTTGGATTGGAGCTCACATACGCCAAATTCCACGCTAATTAGTTGTTTTGTTGTTAGGGTTGGAGATGGCCTTAATGGTTCAGCAAATTAGTATGAGCAAGCCCTGTATATAAAGACACTACAGCAGTCCGAAGGTGGAAAAGCCGATCAAGTGCTAAAAAATATTCGAGTTGCTAAATCACATGCAATAAAGTTTCAAGCAGAACTTGCCTATAACTTTGGCATATCCAATGAGCTAAAGTAAGAGCTTCAGGAGAGCCAGGAGATAACTTGGGTCCCACAGCTGGGCCCAATCCTGATGGAGATATAGCCATGGCAACCCTCTGGACAGAAGAAATCACACTACGAACATATTGACGAGCCATGGTGGCAACATTGTCCTGTAAATTGCTCTCAAAAGGAAATTGGAAGGCAATAGTCAAGACTGATCGTGTGCTCTGCGATGTTGAAGCATCTCCTGCAGCACTGTTTGTGGCAGGGCCAACTTCAAGACTGGATGTGAGATCCAGAGTGCGAGATGTATTTAATGCATCCTGTGTATCCTTCTGTACAATGACAGCATTCCATTAGTATATATTTTATGTAATTTAAATTCCTCTAAGATCCTAAGGCTAAATTCAAACTCAATATACTTGTACTTTCTACGTGGTAGGTCATGCTAAAGCCTAAAGAGTTATTTTCAATGATCACACTAAATTACTAAACATGTATAATGTGAGAAGCTAAAGGAAAAAATAAACTGAAGTCTAGCCAGACTTAACTGTTTTTGAATCCAATGGAATAATGCGAAAACCAGAAGGTAACAATGGGGCATCATCAGGAAACATTTCATCGATTGGAGCAAAAACAAGTTCAGAACAGGCACCAACAGCATTTTCATCAATTCCACTGCAAATCTGGCCACCAAAACAAAGGAGGACCATTAAGGCATATGCATATACAGTTTAAAATAATATCGTTAAAAAATAACTAGAATACTTGAGGTTGACCAAAACAGCATAGCAACTATTTCCTTGAGAAATGCCCCAACATCTGTTTGACGGCAAGCATATGATAGATAACTAAGCCTCAACTGTAGTCCTAAGCATGAAAATATTGAACCTAGACCCATCAACCTAACTTACCTCACACACAAACAAAATGACCAGATTAAACATATCAAAACGATGCAAGATATGAAGTACTTGAGCCTAATTCAAAATCTGCTTAGTAGCAACAATGACTATAAGATTTTAACAATAGTACCTGTAAGAGATGAATGTCCCTCGAAACAAAAGCATCTTCTTGCACAAGAGAATGGCCTTCCAGTCGAATAACTTCAAGTAACTGGAAAAAAGTTTAGGTTAAGAAAAAAAATACATGAAAATGTACGAGAATATAATAAGAACATGAAAATGTATGAGAATATAATATGGACAATGACTACATTTATTACACTAACAAATAATGGAATGTGCACAGCATACTTCTTCATGTTCAATTGTGTGGCCAAGAGGCATGATGATTTGGCTCCCGGTGAACCTTGTAGGCCTCATTCCAGGAAATGCATATGAACCAGTCTTCAATGATGCAGCAGAATAGGCATCAACATTGAAATCAGCCCATTCAGAGCGATGCTCTCTTAGAAAGCGAACAAGGACTGCAGGAGGTACGTTCTACGTGAAAAAGGGAAAGCATAAATTTCATTAGCTCTGACCCCGAGGACAGTGAGCTACTCTTTAAACATGTAAACACTACTATATATTCCCAGATAATGGAAGCGGACGGTTTACAAAAGTTCCCTGTCTATACATGGAGAGTACTGCAAAAGGGGCAAAGTTGTGGTTTATACTAAACCAGCAATATTATATTAGTTCCATAAAAAAAATATATTAAAGCAAGATGGTTTCACACAATAAAACCTTGTTTAAAACACAGAAATACACACACAAGGCAGTTTCATAACTTACTTGCAGAAGCATGGAAGCTTTTGCAGACAAAATTCCTCCAAGTAATGCAAGAGAATTAGAAGCATTGGAAGTGCTACTCAGATTCTTGGTTGAATTAATAGTCACTATTACGTCTTCAGCTCCATCACAACTCAGCAACGACCAGCCATCATCATTGAAACCATTGATGGCATCATTAAACCCTCTACAGAAGTGACAGCAGAATGAGAAGCACAACTAAGTCATCAGTGAACAATGAAAAAACAAATACTGATTACTTGATTAGCAAATGCATGTGTACATATTATTTTTGTCTTCAAAAAAGCAAAGCCCTTAAAATTGAGAGAGAGATTGAATGGGCAAAAATCATACACCTACCTGCTTAATCTCTGGCTAAAGGTTCTCAAAACAGCTGGTTGCCTGCCCAAACCATACACTACCTCACCACTAGTCTCCTGAGCTATTTGCCTGATATACCGCAGTGCCTTCAAAGAAACAAAAGAGTTAGTGTCTTGTTCTATGATTCATGGAAAAACAAGGGAGAAATGGGTTGCTGTTGATGTCTCAGTACATCCGCCTTCCCCTCATTTCCTGTCCAACCACAAATTCTAGTCTATGAAAGTCATAGTATTTGCATAAAAGGACCCTCAAATTGCATCTCTTTTATTTAGTTTCCAGATTCTTCTTTAAAAAAAAAAAAATTAAAAAACATGCAAACAAAAAAAAAGGACTATATGCCTGAATCAAGAAAGCTTAAATTCTTAACTTCTAAAAGGCAGTACAACATAGCAGGCCTAGTAGATGTCTCAGCAGATAACCTTATAACCACAAGAGCTCTAAGTAAAATGAAACTTTTACCATCATGCGGTGTTGGCAAATGCCAAATCATGCTCTATAGACTGGTAATTATGAGATATGGGTTTAAAGGATAGTAAATCATAATGTATGCTCTCTTTCCCTAATGTGCTAAACCTTATAACATAGTCCAATACATCTGGCCAGCCAAAGTGAACTCACCGCAATTGTCATTTTCTGGGCTACTACTTTCGATGATTCATAAAGTGGCCGCAGAACCTCAGGAACACTCCATGCCTGGAAATGATATGAAAGAAATTAGCTTCCATTTAGACATTTGTTACAGCATGCTGTTGTAAAAAAAATGCACCTCAAGATTCAGGTGATCCACTATATGTATAATTGACCCTCCACCATCACATGGTCGTATCAAATAACCACTTGGAAGCATTTCTGCCCTTACAAACTGAGAAGCAGATGCTGAATTTGGACCAGCACCAGAACCAGAAAGAGATCTCTCACAGACCTTAATATATAAACAATAGAGAAATACAAATAAGACACTTCATTAGTCTTCACAGTTTTAAAATATAATTAGTTAGCCATTCTCTAATTTATGCCAAAAGTCAATTGTCCACTAATTATTTTTTACCAGAATATAAAATGCAAGCATACCACTAGACTGCCATTGTCTAAGCTTGTTGTGTATCTCAGAGTCCAGAAATCCCGCGCAGGAGCCAGAGTAGTCGGAGCATATACCTGAAGCAATGTTTGATTTCAGCAAAAAGGATGGTGAACAAAGGCAGCAGCAGAAGTCAATAGCTTAATCATGTATACCTGACCGTACACTAGTTCAATAGTTCCACCATTTCCAGCAGGAAACATAGTAAAAACTTCAAGGCTCCGACAATCCCGGAACCAAGATGGACGATCTTTAAGGATCTCTGCAATCTGTCAATTTTTTAATGCACATGGTAAAATAACATTACAACCTGAGATAACAAGCTATTGTCACAAAAGGAAAGAAGCATCTTCACCAAGTTACCAGACATAAGTACACATACCTTTGTAGGTTCTAAACTTACAAGACCGCAAGCTCGAGCTGCCACTCCACTGCAACTTTGGGAGATGGCAAAGATCCCAACCGAATCCGGACCAGGCTGTCCAAAAATGATTCATCACAATACGCAATATTATCTTAATTTGCACATATAAAATTGAGAAATTAAAAAAAAAAAAAAAAAAAAGGGAATAAAGCACAAAGTAAAAAACCTTCATCCCAGGCATCTGGACCCAATCGACAGCAGTTCCTGTAGCCTTTGAAAGGAACTCTGCCAAGGTCTCCTCTGCAATGGAGAGGAGTCTGCAAAACGAATTAAGACAATTTATCTTATTTGTAATCACAGCTAAAGTAGATGCACAAAGAAAGATCATGGCCACAGGTTGGTGAGGTTACCCAGCAGGGTTATTGGCATCTCTCAGTGAATGCTGAGGAGTGGTAACTACAGAGTCACAGCTTGCATCAGTTGCTGCTGATGCCTGCAGAAATATCAATTTAGAATCAAGTTCAAGGGTGAACTACAATACAGAGAATATAAAAGAAAATTCATGCAGTTTAATTGACACAGAAAGTAAATGCAATGCACTTCATTGGAATGCCTGGACAGCAACATGAGCAACATAGAAGAAAAGCTATGACAAGAAATTCAGGGTATAAGAACAGGCTTAAGATTGTGATCAGTATCTCAAATAAAAATCTTAGAATTAATCAATTTACTTTGAAATCTATACTAGCAACAGAAACAACATGATCAAGTTACTGTTGTCACAGATAATACACTTCAAAATTTCTGATGAAACATTGATGAAGAAAATTTGCAAGCATAAACAAGTGAATTCAGGAATTTATAAATATATGAAGGGAAAGAACTTCTACTTACAGTTTGGAGTTGTTGCCGCATATACCCATTCTCACATACCAGCTGGGATACCTGTTTTTGCAAGCGATCATTCTCCTCCATCAATAGCTTATTCATTGCTGTCAATTTCCTATTCACAGTCTGGAGTCTTGAAGATTCCTTTCTTTGCTTCTCTCGACACCTGCATAGCCAGAAATAATCGACTCTCAGCTTACCTAGAAGCCGAATTCATCCCAAAACAAATTTAGCTCAACATCAAATTGGGTTCTCTTACGTTAATTTCACCAGTGAACTAGAATTTAAACAGAAATCCCAACCAAAAGAACAAAACTCATATAAAAAGTGAGTGATCTGAGATCAGAAATATACATATCAATGCATCTGATGCAGCTAGCATTCTAACTTTAAACACATAAATCTGGCTACAGATCATGATCACATTAAGCAATATTCGCATTTAAAAGCAGAAGCTTGCTAAACTACCGAATTTAAGAAAATGAAACCCAAGTCCAGTGATGATCTACTCTTTCTCTTGCCCAATATTTTCTTAACTATACAAAACAGAAACTAATTATCAGCTAAGCTCATATTAATATACACACACAAAAAACATGCTCACTCTTATCAGGCAAACTTATACCAAACACTGATGCATTTGATATCTACAAAGATTAGAACTTTAGGACATGAAAACACAAAAATTCAACAAAACAATTGTCTGAAAATTAACATGAAAACATAAAAATTCAACAAAAAAATTGTCTGAAAATTAACACAAGCAATCAATTCCTCTTCCAAATTATATAAGCTATTATTAACCTGCGATTTTGGAACCAGACTTTGATCTGCTTTGGCTCGATGTTACACAAAATGGGGCACTCTCTAATTAACTGCTGTCTTCTCAAAGAGCTCGGCTTAGGACACTCAGAATAGACCCTTTCAAGAGCCTCCACTTGCTCAGCCGTGTACCGGACATACTTACCAGCATCAGTAAGATGTTTATTTATACTTCCACTACTACTCTCTCTGTGGTGCACCATAGCCATAGCCATTTTCACAACAAGAAGAAAACAGACAACACAAAATCACCAGCTAAACAAACAGCCAGAGAGAAATAAAGAAAACAAAAAAGATAGAAGAACAGGTAGCTGTCTGTTTTGGGATTTTCTTGCTTTTCTTGCTCTTTTTCAGGGGGCTTGAAGCTTAAGATTCTTGAATTTTAGTAAAGACCGTTTCTTTATTTTCTTTCTTTTAAAGATGTATGCTAAAGAAAGAGAGGGTTTTTAAGCATAACAAAGAATCTTGAAACTTAAAAAAGAAAAGGGTGCTAATTGGAGAAGAAGAACAAGAACAAGAAGATAAAGGCCAAATGGAGTTGTTTTCCTTTTCTTTTTTTTTTCTTTTTGCAGAGTTTAAGACCGATAACATACAAGAAAACACAGAGAATCTGTATATATTCTTGCAACAAGAAGAAGAACAAATAAAAATTGCTCCTTTCTCTTCTCTACACTCACTGTATTTATTTCTTCACCAATATATCTCAAAAACCCAAAAGCAGAAAAATCAAATTAAAGACAAAAACAAGCTTAAAAATCCAAACTTTGAACTAAAATTCCACTTGTTCCTCTCTTTTTTTTCACCTTGATCTTAAAATCTAGACCAAAACAGCTAAAACTTAAAGAAACCCATTTCTCAGAAGAGAGATTAGAGTCAAGAAAAGGTGAAAAAACAGAAGAAGAAAAAAACTTAGCTAATAGCTCTCTCTCTGAACAGAAAGAGAGCCAATTGGGTGTGACATTAGAGAGCTAATAAGAACCCAAAAAGAAGAGAAATGTGAAGAGAGACTGCAACCCTAACCATGACCAGTGGATCCAACACACAAAACACAGAGAGATTATTGATAGAAATAGGTGAGAGAGAGATGGCAGTGAGTGATCTAAGTCTGAGCTTGAAACAGCGAATGGTGAAGAAATATTAAAAATAAAAATAAAGAGAGCAGTTTCATTTGTTTTGCACGCATACCGACAAACTTACCAGTTTTTCTTAATAATTTTCGGCTAATTTACATATTTGTCCCTTTACTTTATTCGAATTCACATTTTAGACCTGCTTTTAGTTGCCTAGGCTTTACTGCTCCTCCTGCTGCTAGTAGTAGGAGTACTTTTTGCTCCTTTAACTTTTGTTTTCTCCTAAATCTCCCTCCCAATCCCTAGATTATAGTCTCTTTTTTATTTTAAAGTGCATTTGGATTTTTTTTTCAAAGCAAAAATTAAGAAATTTGAGATTTTTAAAAACTATAAAATTATAATTGCATATATAATTTGCTTTACTATTATATCCTCGAAATTAGCAATTTTCTTAATTTAAATAAAAAAAATTAATTAGTTTCAATTTTAATCAAAATTGAATTTTTTAAATATAACTTCTTAATATTAATTTTTTATATAAACAATTTTTAAATTTTTTTTAAAAAAATTGTTTTTACCGTTGGATTAATTTTTTTGAATAAATATTTATTAGTTTTTAGGTTTGATTACATTTTTTGCAATTATATAAAAATTGAATGCATGTGATTTCTTGATATCATTTTGAAATTAATAAATTGGTCATAATAGTTCATCTTCGTTAATTTTTTTATTTTTATCTTTTACATTAAAAATTATAAAAAGTTGAATGCATTTATTTTTTTATAAAATTAAATTTATATAAATAATTTATATTAAAATTTTATTGAAATTTATTATTTATAATTATTATGTCTAAATAAAAAACGATATATATTAGATTATATTTATTTTATTATAAAATCATTAATCACTAATATAATTATTAATTGTTTCTTAAAAATATATATATATAATTATTAATTGTAAATTTGGTTTTTTTTACCTGCCTATTATTTTTAGTTGAGATTGCTTTTTTTTTTCTTTTCTTTGAGAGGGACTTGGGTGTCTCTGTCATTTACTGTTTGTTGAATTATTATTATTAGTAGTATTATTATTATATTAGTGGAATTAGGATATAAGAAGTGAAAAATTTGAAGATTGAGATAGTGAAGATATATACATGTAAATATATATTTTCTTTTTGTTAGTATTTAAAGACTGAATGTGCAAAGTTTGACAGCAATTTTGTTTTTTCTCAACTACATATGGCTATATGTGGCAACTCTTCACTGGCTTTTGGGTTTTTATGGACAGTTTTTTGGCCTTCTATGGTAACAAAATATGGAGCAACTTAGTAAGTAATTAATTAATAAAATAATAGGATTCCCTTCAAGTATGGAAGGTTTCAAATTTAAATTTTGTGTATAATAAAATAATATTGAATAAATTTTACTTGTAAATAGTAGTCATTGGATTCGATGTATGTGAATAAATCAAAATCTTTATAAATATTAGATATTAAAAATAATAATACCAAAAATTTAATAAAAAATAAAATTTAATTTTTTTCAAGTTCACAATGGAGAAATGTGTAAAGTCAATGAAGCCTATACCAAATGGTCTAGGTGGAGGTCCGGGACCTTTGAGGTTCCGGGTTCAATTTCTAATGTAGGCTTTAGTCAAACACAATATGTGATTGTCTCACCCTCATTAGGATATATATATATATACGTGTATTAGTATATAATGTAATAGTTAGTTGCTATAGTTAGTGATAGTTGATAGTTAGTTAGTGATTAAGTTAGAGTTTGAGTTATAGCTTATTCAACTGTTGTAAGTCCTCCATTTGGGGTTGTATCCGATAAAAATAAATAAATAAAAAATATGAAAATATTGATATTTTTTCGCTAGTTTGAATTTTTGTCTTCATTATTCATTAATATTAATAAAAACATTATTATTATTATTATAACAAATAACAAAAAATAATTACATATATTATATAATTCATGATTTAATAAAACCTCTTATAAATTAAAAAAAAAAGTTATATATAACTTCTATGTAAACTTTTAAAAACATTTATTTTTGTAGATCTTTTTAAGTTGGATAATAGTTTTCATGCAAGTATATTAAAAATGTAATTTTTTTTCTTCATAGAACTTGTGATATACTAAAAACAACTTTTTCTTGTGGAAAAAAAAAAAAATAACACAATCTCTTGTATTAGTTTAACTCTTTCAAAACTATGATTGACGTTGGAGATTGGAATAAAAGATAATGACTTTTTTTTTTTTTTGGTCAAATGTGAATTGAGTGGTGAAATTCAATAGAAATATTCTAGAAAACTTGCATGAATAAGCTTTGGAACTATTGGCAAGTCAATAAGAGCATGAAAGTAAAAGCCTGGGTTTGAAACTTTATATGCTTCAAGCTCCTTTTTTTTTTTTTTTTTTTTTTTTATAATTCTCCATAAAAAAAAAGTTAACTTCTAACATTTAATTTGTCCTTTAACAAATGGTTACTTATTATATTGAAGATTTTTCTTGATCTCTAAAATTACATTTAATAGTTTATGAAACATAAATTAATTTAATCCAATAGTTTAGAGTCAAATATAAAGATTATATGGTCAAAAAAATATGTTGTGCCACTAATCTATATATATATATTAAATTTTTAGCCTTAAAATCATTAAGGCCAAAATTTGATAAGTATTTTTCTCATAATTTAGTATTCACCTTAAAGTTTTATATGTAAAATTATTAAAAAATTTGATTTTTTAAATATTTAAAAATTATTTACTTAATTTCCAATTTAACACAAACTTCATTTACTGTAGATTTCTATTTAATATAAACTAATATACAATAATTAGAAGTTTAATTAAAAATAATATATATAAGTATATAAATACGAAATGGTGTTATTTTATTTTGGAAAAAAAAAAAACAAATACGGAATCATGTGATTATGAGGCAATGGCTAAATATACAAAACTATATAATCTTTTTTTTTTTTAACTGTAATATTTATTCTTCTTAAGTTTTCATTATTAATCTTCTTCAATTGAATTGTGTTTGATTTTAATAATTTTCTATACACTAATTTCATATTAGGCTCATAAATTTATTGTAGGTTTCAATTATATTGTTTAGTATAATATATGTTTCTCTCTTTTTTTTGGATTTTAATGTTATTATATATATATATGTAATGGTCCTTTAGTTATCTGCAATAATTTTTGAATTTTGACAGTAAATTTATTTTTTTGGCTAATTTTTTTGAATTTATATATTCATTCGCAGGTTGACATTTATTTGACATTCAACATTACAACTCAATCAGTTTTTTGACTAGATGTTCATCACTTTGGTTAGCCTTTTTATTTTTTATACTTGATTTGGAAGCCAAATTCTTAATTTTTTAAAAAATTTTCAATACTTTTTATAATGTGTTGCACTATAAAAAAAGTTGAGATTTAAAGAAATTATTTAGAATTTCAATCCTATTTATTAAAAAAAGTCATGATAAGTAATTCTATTAATAAAAACTTCATAATATTTAATTATCACAAAAATTTATTCCTCAACTAATATTTTTCATAATTAAAAAATTATAAAAATAAAAATATTCTGATATATTATATTTATAATTTATTTTATTAATATTAATTTTATACAGTTTGTGTAGTTCGCGAATTCACGACTAGTTGTATTATAAATCAAAGCTACATTAAACTAATATAAAACATAATAGGCCGAAAGAAGAATATTCTTCAATCAACTGAAAAAAAATAATTATTATTTCAAATAAATAATTAAGAATTATAAAGAGTGGCAGTCTCGAGATTCTTCAAGCATGACAAGGACAATTTGAGAATCTTGAAATTAATTAATTAATTTTTTTTTTTAAAAAAAGGGGACGGTTTCTTAATTCCAGACCGAATAATATAAAAAAGCATAAGCATAGAGATGACATTTTTCTAAACTTTATGGTGCGGCTGGTCGGTTATTATAAAAAAGTATTAAGTTACTAAATTTTAATTAAATTTGAAGATGTATATCAATTTTAATTTATTTCTTTTAAATCACTTAACATCAACTTTATTTCACATGGAGGACACCTGCTGAAATTAAATGGTATTTTGCTGACATGGTGAATGGAGAAAGAATATTCTTCATAAATTCGCCACGTCAACCAACACCTATTTTTCATGTCAAATTATAAAATTCTTGTCAAATATTTTTTTTTTATATATCATAGGTTTGTGATGTGGCTGAATTAATTGGACCAAATCCTAAATGTTCAATTTACCCTTTTTATTCTCTTCAGTTCTTATTTTTCTTCGACGATTTTTGTCATTCTTCATAAATTCGTCACGTCAACCAACACCTATTTTCTATGTTAAATTATAAAATTTTTGTCAAATATTTTTTTTTTACATGTCATAGGTTTTGTGATGTGGCTGAATTAATTGGACCAAATCCTAAATGTTCAATTTCCCCTTTTTATTCTCTCCAGTTCTTCTTTTTCTTTGACGATCTTTGTCATTTCTCTATAAGAATATCATATTTTTCACATTCTTCTTCTTCGACGATCCTTTGCACTTTGTACTTATCGAATTCTATTGGTCTTAAGAAAATGGAACATCAAATTTTCATTCCCAGTTGTAATTGCAATCAAGTTGAGGTGCTGAAAACATCTTGGACTAAGGCAAATCCAGGAAGACGTTTCTTCGATTGTCAGAGTTATGAGGTCATGAGTATTGATATCTCTTATTTAATGGGTGTGAGATGGTGAAAAAGTTATTAATGTGTTGATAATGGTTTTTTTTTTTTTTTTTAATAGATGGGGGGGGGGGGGGGGGGTTGTGATTTTTTTAAGTGGTTTGATCCACCTATATCTAATAGGGCAAGGGGCATAATTGTTGGGTTGTTATACAAAATGAATGAACATGGAGCTGAAAAGAAGAAAATTAAGTCCCAAAAAAGGAAATGGATTAAGTATGTGCTTTTAATTGTAATTGGAATCTTTCATGTCTATCTCATTCAATTGAGGGTACCTAGGCCTAGATGACTCCCCATTATCCTCATCACTTTCAGAACATGAAATCAACTCGGTATAGGCAGGATCAGCATTTGATGACTCCCTATCTTCATCGATATTTTCTCTCTCAGGCATATATCTATCAACATCTGCATCAACAAACTTTTCAAATAGGAAATCATCTTTCTCTATCTCCTCATCTCCATTAAAGTTATAATCAAAGCATACAAATCACTATCCTCCTCCAATTGCTTATTAATTTGATCATGTTGATTTTGCTCTTTCTCTTGTTCAACACCTGATCCAACATGACATTCTACATTCACACTTCCCTCAACCTCCTTATAATCACCCTCACCTAGATAAGCTCTAACATTTACTTCAATAAACTCTTATGCGATTTCCATCATAGCATGCAAATTCACAATCCTAAAATCAGGTACATTTAACGCCATAAACACACAATCATCATCATTTGCTATTTCTCTCAACATCATATCACTATTTTTAACTACCAAAAAAAAATTAAACTTTTCTACCTCTAATCCTAACATTCTACCCATACTTAATTCCTCTATCATAGATATTTTATCGGCACAAACCTGGTCAATATACCCTATAATCTTATTGTCATAGCCAATAATAGGTCCAATACTCACTTTGTGCATATGGATAGTGAAGTACTCAGATCCATGTGCTGCAATGTGAAAAACCATAATTAATAATGGGTTTGATGATCGCAATAGGTTTGAAGTAATTAAATATCAGAATAAGTGAATAAATAACTTATGGTAAATCGACTCCTCTTCTCCAAAATCACGATGGGTCTAGTCACGAGTCATAACTTGAATTTATGAGTAGCTAGTAAAGGGTTTCAAGTTTTTCTTTTGAATCAAATAGGTGTTTGAACTTGTATTATAATAGCAGTAATTTGCAGAAGTAACAATGTGTTTAATTGTTGATGAATTGAGATAATAATTAAAAGAAAGAGGAGATAACCTAAATTAGGTCTTTGGGGTTTTTTTATCATAAACCTATGACATGTAAAAAAAAATTATTTGACTAGGATTTTACAATTTGACATGCAAAATAGATGTTGGTTGACGTGACGAATCTATGGAGAATGTTCTCTCTCCGTTTGCTACGTTAGCAAAATACCCTTTAATTACAGCATGTATTCTCCATGTAAAATAAAATTGATGTTAGGTGATTTAAAAGAAATAATTTGAAATTAAGTATCCGTTTTAAAATTTAATCAAATTTCAGTGTCCTGCAGAGTTTAATACTTGTATTTTATACTTTTCGCATATCACATTCACACCAACCCAAAATAAAAATAAATTATACATCACCCTCTAATTATTGAAATTTTTTTTAAGCACCTCTAATTATTGAAATTTATTTGTATAATAGTTTGTATTATGTTATAAAAAAAATTCTTAAGTCAATTATTAACAAATGTTTTTTTTGTCATAATATGAAATTTGCATTATAATTTGTGTTTATTTAATAAAAAGCAAAAAAATATTAAACGTAAGATAAAATAGTTGTAAATATAAAATAAGAACATTTACTTTCATAACATTTGTCATCGATAGTACTGATTATTATTTTGTAATATTCTTTAAAAATGATTAGACAGTACGGATATTCAGATAATAAAATATGAATATGTAATCTTTATCATTGGCGGTATTAAATATAAGTTTAAAATCCAAAAAATTATCAAAAGATATTTATGTCAGAATATTTCTTACCTGATATTTCGGAAAATATAAGTTTTTAAACTTTTTTTCTAATAAAAACAAAATTGTAAAACGCAAATACAAATATTATATCTCATTAATGAATTATGTTTTATTAACTATATAATATGAGTACCTAGTTTTGTAACATTTCTTATAAGTTATATTAATGTCAAAATATGTCTTACCTGATATTTCGAAAATATCAAATTGTTATTCTTATATCAATGAATAAGCTTTTAAACATTTTTCAATAAAACCAAATACAAACCGGAGATACATTATCTTCAAATAGAGATTAGAAATTATGAGAATAAAAATTCTTAGAAAATAAAATATAAAAGATTTTTAAATAAGGAGTTGATATTTTGGCATATTTAGTAATAAAAAAAATATAATTGTTTTTTAAAATTACAGAAATAGATTGTCATATATGAATTTAAATTGGTTGTATATATATATATTACACCTATTTATTTGATGGGGTGACAATTTCACACCCGCTTTCTGCATGCGGGAAAAGTAGTGTCACGTGTTGCCCACATACATCCATATATATGTATATGAAAAAGATAAAAATAAACTATAATTATTTTTGATAATGTATATGTTCATGAGAAATAATAATTATTAATTTGACTTAATAATGAATTATTTTGAACTGGACTGGACCGTATATCTCAGTTGCTCTGCTGCTAATATAATCTATCTATCTTTTGCATAGCAATACGATAAAATAAGAATTAAAAAACAACAAAGCTGCATTGCATTGCATTACAAGCAACAAGAAGCTCTGTTGTGTTCTGTAATATATATAATACCCATTTGTTTTTTTTTTTTTTTTTAATTATTTAGTCCCGCACAAGGTTGAAATTAATCTTTTAGCTCCAATCATTGTGTATTTTTTACTACTACCTTTAAAATATAATAATAAAAGCAAACCCAATATAATATTTTGGGTGATCAATTATATATATAATTTACATGATCTCAGCTCCATTTTCAGAGGTGTGGGTTCTTTGCATTATCTGGAGTTTCCTGTTCCTATAACATCTTGATAACGAATTATTGTCCATAAATTTAGATATTTATGCCTCATATTATTAGTTTATTTATCACTGAGTCGGTGCTGGACGATATTTTGTAAAATTTATTAAATATTTTATAATGGAAAATAGTTGTTGTTGTTGATTGTTCTAAAAAAATATATATAAAGAAACTAATATGCATAGCTAGCTAGCTAGGGTTTGTACAAGAATTGTTAAACATGGGATGAACTTAAAGGGGTCAGAGAGTGGCTTAACTGATATTGTTATATGAGTTGAATTGATGTAGGGTGGGTAGTGTAGTGTAAGTGTGGTCCTTGAATATTTCTTCATATATCATGACTTTAACATCATTGAATCCCCAGGTCCCCTTTTGCAGAAACTATCTGCATTAATGCTTTTTGGGTTAAAATTGTTGGAACACTCTGCTGGTTTCTAGTATATCCAAAAACAAATAAACAAAATGGAATTGAAAAGTCTTCTCGTACTCGCATTCTTGATTCATTTTGAAAATACTTAATATGAGTTGATAATTAAAAATTACAAAAATTTAATTATAATAATATCAATCAACTTTTTTTATATATAAAACAAATTCAACACAATAATTAATTGATGATTAACAATATCAGAAATTAAACGGTTTCAAATTTTATAATAACTAAATTATATTTTTTATATTTAGAATATGAATACAGTGTTATAATTTTGTGAAAACATGTGTGTGTACTAAAATTTATTGTAATATGAACTTTTTAATGTTGTGATGTTAGCTTTGAAGAAGTGGCTAAATATTATGATTGGAGCATATCTTTGTGCTTTGAAATCAATGATGGGGAAGGGTGTAGACTTGTAGATATTGAAGCACCAATTTTTTCAAAAAGATAAAGATTTTCCAATCTAATTTTTATACCCTTTAATTCCAAGCATGCCATGACTGAGCTAAGCCCATGTGGGAAAAAAAATATGCTTCCAATACTATATATTACAAAAAAAAAAAAAAAAAAAAAAAGCAATGTAATGAAATTGACTTTTCCAACATTGAAAACTATCTCCAGTTCTAAAATTGGTGTTGTTTGCTTCATTTTGTCTCAAAAAAAATAGTGAGTATATTCTTGATGGGTACACTACATTTTGTGTCCATGATGTTCCTTTATGACACATGGCTTTTTTTTGGTGATAATATTTATGTTAGTTGATTTAATAATTTGGATACAGTAAAAACATGTATAATTGTTCTTTCCATTAAAAACTGTCTCCCAATTCTTCAGGATTACATATCTTTGTCACTTAGGTTTCTTGATTTGCCAGTCACCTAGTAAAATCCCACTATCAATCTTCAAGCACTTTTCTTTTTTGGCATGTTTGGCATCTAGCTGTTAGTATTGAAAAGAAGAAAAAAAAATCAACTTCAAGCACAAAATCTCCTTTTTTTTTTTTTAAGTAAAAATAAATTAAAATTTAATACTTAATTAATATGTTTAAAGTTGACAATCCAAATAACTATGGCATTTTCTGCTATTGAGAAAATAATTTAAAAGTCGTTTTTTTAGAGATATTTTTAAAAATTATTTTGTTACTATCTAATTTTAAACAAATTGACCAATGTTTTTTTCTCAAACAGTGAGGAGATTGAATTTTTTAAGTAAAATTTCGAATTTAAAATTTATATACAAACAAATAAATAGTGAAAATGTTTTAAACTTTTATGAGGTCTATTAAACTTGAACTTTAAAAGAGTTTGAGATATATATTTATATATATATATATATATATGAATTGTTTTCTGCTATTGAGAAAATAATTTAAAAATGGTTTTTTTAGAGATATTTAAAAAAAAATTATTTTGTTACTATCTAATTTTAAACAAATTGACCAATTTTTTTTTCTCAAATAGTGAGGAGATTAAATTTTTTAAGTAAAATTTCGAATTTAAAATTTATATACGAAAAAATAAATAGTGAAAATGTTTTAAACTTTTATGAGGTCTATTAAACTTGAACTTTAAAAGAGTTTGAAATTTATATATATATATGAATTGTTTACCCTTCTTGTTAATTTAGAAAATACCTATTTCATTCAGAGAAAAATTTAGAAAATACCTATTTCATTCGGAGAAAAATTTTCAAAAACAATCTTAAGAACTCATGCCTAACAAAAGTGTTTTTTAATTAATTAAGTTTTCAATTAATTTATATGGAAAAAATATTTTAAAATTTAAATTGATCAAAATATTTTTGTCATTTAAGAAAAAAAAAACATAATTTCCAACAATATTTAGCTGGCTAAACACATAAACCAATTGAGTATCATCTTTGAGTTTGGCATGGATGAGGAAAATGGGGAGAGGATGGAAAGTGGGTTTTATTTTCCTCCCTATTTTGTCTATTCAATTTGGAGAGAAATTTGAGAAAAAAGAGAGAAAAATTATCATGTGCATCTTATTTTACATTTTTACCCTTATTTTACACATTGTTTTTGTTACATTATTAATGTGGATTGACTTTGTAAAAAAAAAAAAAAAATTGGATTGACCGATTAAATTAGTTTTATATTTTTATAAAGTTCATCAATATAAAGTTGATAAAAAAATTCCATTAATAAAAAAATAAAATGTGTAAATAAATATTATTATTTTAGTATATGGGCATAATAGTAAATATATCATATACAAATTATTATTATTTTTTAAATATTTTATTTTTCCAATAAAGAAAGTATCTTCATTTTTCTTCCTCTATATATTATTTTCCTTCAAATCCAAACATAGGAGAGGAAAATAAAGAAAGGAAAATAACATTATTTTCCTTCATACTTTCTTCCCTATTTTTTTCTCCTTTTTTTCCCGTTTCAAACACAGTGTTAGTATGATTTAGGAGGGTTAATAAAAAATACAAAAAAACCAACAACTGTTTGAATCAATTGACAATGAGCTATTATCGTTAAAGCTAAGGTTTTGAGTTCGAATTTTAGTAAATACAATTATATTAAATAGTTGTTGAACTACCTTTATTGTCATTATAATCTTATCCCAATTGAATTAGATTAGTTAAAATATCAAAAAAAAAAAAAAAACACACACACACAAAGTAGATTTCCAAATCTTTTTATCAAAACTAAGATACAAACTTCATGTTTGAAAAAAAAAATGGCATGAGAACACAATAAAGTTCTCTATGAATAACATATAGTTATATAATTTTATTATTTTTTTTTTCTAAAAAAAGTACAATCAATTGTATATGATGAGCAATAACGAAGTCAAATGGGGTATGTTTTTTTTTCTTTTCTAAACTTTAAGTGATAGGATTAACATCCTTCCACTTTGTCCCCCTCTCTACTTCCTTTTATTAATTAATTAATTTTATAAAAAAAATATTTAATTTTTGTTTTTATTGTTTTTTAAAATTTTTGATAGTCACATAGTTTCTTATGGGTGCAAGGTTCCTATCTCCTTTTTCCTCGAGCCATTGCTTTTCTCACAGGAAAGGAATAATGCCAGTGCTTCCTTAACCCCTCTTTTGGGCCCCATTTTTGGGTGGGCCCATCTTGTTTGGGCCCAGCTCCATACACTCTCCTATACATTAAAAAAAAAAATGTTGCGTAAATCAATAGAATGCTGATGTGGCTTTGCTTTGAGGAGTTGGTGTTGTTGAAGTGGAGACTTGACCCCACCTAAGTTAGCCACTTTGTAATTAAAACAAAATCACTTTGCTTCTATGCCACACTTATATTCTTGTGTTGGTGTGGCAATAATAATAGTTAATAGCTCTACTATTAGTAGTATTTGTATGTATTTTATTTAATGGTTAACTTTATAATATATAAATATATATTTTTATTTTTATTTGTTAAATATAAAAAAATTAAAATATAATTATCTAACTACAGCACACTCGAAATATATAAAAATGTCTCATAATTGTATTATTTATTTCTTTTAACATATAACATCATTTTCACTCCTTTAATGCTCACTATTTTTTTCACCCAACCAAAAAAAAAAAAAAGCCCTTTCTTTTTAACCCACAAATGGATCACTTCAAACAAAAATTTAAAAAACCTACAAATGGATAAAGATGTCACTCTTTGTTTCTTTTGGTGGTTTTGGGGTGTTGTTGAAGCAAAATTAGTCAAGAGTGGTCACTTCGATTAGGGGTGTTAATCAGTCGGTTCGGTCGGTTTTTGAGTAATTTTTTGACCGAACTGAAATAACCGAATTTGAAAAAATTAGAATCGAATCGAACTGAACTGAAATTTTTGGGTAGAAAACTGAACCGGCCGAACCGAAAATTTTAAAATATTGATTATTTTTATATTAAATTTGCATATATTTTTAACAAATATTTAGAAAAATTAAAATAAAAAATAAAAAAAATCGGTTATTTCGGTTATCTCGGTTAATAGAAATTTTTTTTACATAAAAACGAACCGAACCAAACCAAAATTCAGTTCAATTTAGTTCAAAAATTTGAAAATTCTAAAAATATAAACCGAACCAAATGGGATCGGTTCAATTTTCGGTTCGGCCATTTCCGCCATGAACACCCCTAACTTCGATGATATGAAGGAGCTAGCAGAACTCTAACCTTAGTCCTTCAATTGCCCATAAAAGGTAATAACCATAAATAGTGGTTAAACATTAACCACTTATGTTTAGTAAAATTACTGTTATTTTTATGTGAATTATGATTATTAATGGGTTGATTAAAGCTTTCTTTATTTCATGAAATTACTATTTTTGGTAAATTTTTGGACTCAAATATGCTATTAAAGTTATGTCCAGTTTGAATTTTTAAAAATTAAATATCTTATGATAAATTTAGAATTTTTTAGAACTTTGGGGTGTGTTTACTTCTAAAGAATTATTTTCTGTTTCATTTTTCAATTTTCAAATAAAATAAAAACTTTTCATTTTTATAGAAATTTTATAAAACATGTTTACTTGTTCAAAATGAAAACACGAAGTTTTCAGTTTCAAATGAAAATACGGAGTTTTCAGTTTATAATTTTAATAAGGAAAATTTAGAAAATAATAAATATTTGTTTTCCACTTTTCTTTTAAAGTTAGGAAAACAGTGAAAATACTTTTCAAGTAAAATTTTTATGAAAATACCCAAAGTAAACACAAATTCTTATTTTCTATTTTTATTTTGAAAAATTTTCTAGAAAACTGGAGTAGTTTTCTCAAAATAAACACACCAATTTTTCTCAATTTATTCCAATTGCAAATTACATATTTTTTTATGTTGAACTAGTAATTTCAATAACTAAGTCAAAATTAAAAGACAATTCAGGTGGGGATTTTAACCAGATCCAAATCTAATTAAATTTTATAAGATCAATGAGTATACTTTTAATGGTAATTTAGCTTTTTTCAATAATTATTTAAATTTCATTTTTAATATTATATTTTAAAAATAATTATTGAATTTATAAATTGAACTAAATTATACATTTACAGTCCCATTTGAAGCAAAAAAATAAAGCAATTTAGTTACGCATAAGTCTCATATTTAATTCAGGGACTATATAATTGGACGCACAAAAAGTGTCCTTATAATAAAACTACAATTTATGTGACAACTTAGTAATTTTTTGAACTTTTATAATTCGTAATTAAGCAATAATTATGATGGTAGTTTTGATTTGATTCTTTTTTGGATTAACAAATTTTTATAACAACTTGATGTAACCATTCTCTAATCTAAAAAGACTAGTATAATTAGGTATGGTTATATATGGTGGTCTATATGTGGACTTGTAGGCTTATTAGGGTCATATATGTGCACTATAACAATGTTTAATAGTTTAAATGACCCACCAAAATTATCACACAACTTTTCTTTAGGTAATTTGATTCATTTTCAGGTAAATTTTGCATGTGTTTCTTGGAATTGAAGAGCATTTTGGCTCAAGAATTAAGCAAGTAAAATCTTTATTACCAAAGTTTTTTAATGTTAAAAAAGAAAAAAACAAAAACAAAAGGCTTGAAAGTGGAGGACCCCCAAAACTATAGCATTGAATGGCTCATAACAATAACATCTGCATGGACAAACACAGTTTTGATTTAGGCCTAAAATCTGTCATATTGGTCCACTTCTTCAACACATCAAATCTATTCCCAGACATTGAAATTGAAGATGCATCATCTAATGCCTTTCTTTTCACAACTAAATAAAATTTTTTATATAATTGATAAAGGATTCATAAAAAAAAATTATAAAGTTTAAAAATTATTTTATTTCGAGCTGTAACTAAAAAAAAAAAAAATCAACACGCCTATAATAATACACATACAAGTATAAAATTTAACCATAAATATAATTTAAAGTCAGAAAAATAACAATAAAATTTGTGAACGCTTCAAGAAATAATGAAACTGAAAAGAAAAAGTCTCAAAAGTTAAACAAGGCATTTGTGGATGTATGAATCACTAGTTTTGAAAGAGATAATTCATAAAAAGAGAATCATATGTATATATATGCATTGAGTTCTAAGATTTGATGAAAAAAAAAATTATGACATGAACACAAGATGTGGGAGATGCTTTGGATGCTTCTGTTACATGGTACCCAACACAGCTATGTTGGACCATTTTGTATATAGGATGTTTGATAAAGATTTTTAAAAGAAAATAGAAACTGGACGGTCCAAAACACAACATGCTAGTTACATGAAACTATGTTGTACTACTTAAGCAAAGACTTCAAAAAAGCTCTGTCACTCTTGAAACAATGTTGGCTGCTGCTGTGCATTAATGGACAAAGAACATTAAGACTATCATTAAGTGGGGGTGTTTTTCTTTTTTTGGCATAATATAGAAATAACTCATAAACTTATTGGATTTTGTGAGTTCGTTTCTTTAACTTATAAATTGATCATTATTACATCTTAATTTATTAAAAATACTATTTATAAACATTTTTAAATTAATTTTAGTGGCTAAGTAGTTTTATTTCAATTTATAAAAATATCATTCAAACACGGTAATATTATTGAAGGGTGTTAATATGTTTTATTTTTATCAAGTTAAATATCCAAATAATCAGTTTGTAAGTTGAAAAATTAAACTGTTAAAAAATGTTGATTTCAAAGGGCAAAATGTATTGACCTTTTTTTTTCAATTGGAATTAATATAAGGAGATGACAATATACATATAAAGCATACATAAGCATTAATCTTTGTCATTTTACCTCATTTTCTGGTGCCTCTATTTGTAGAAAAGAGGACTTGGTTTCATGATTAGAAGTTGTAAGCTTATGTGGGTT
>CATIWO010450469.1:0-12129 GCA_949673435.1 Macaranga tanarius
TCCACATTTAAGTGGCGAGGGTTTGTTACCACTTACATACTTGTGTTATTTACATGTGGGTATATGGTGTATGATAGCTCTAGTCGGTTAAATGTAGGGATAATTGTTCGACCAAGATGGGATTCATTGCCTGGAGTGAACCGGGATAAGATCCTATACTATCTAAGTTTATTCTTGATGAATAAGTTCCTGGCCAGGATAAACATAAGAATCTAAAGGAGTTTTAGTACTAGAAAGGTATTTCTAGTATTCGTTATGTTTTATCAAGAATAAAACTTGAGATGAGGTCATATGATAAAGCTATTAGAGTTTGACTGAATCTTGACTCTAAGCTCTATCGGGATCTTCTAATGAAGGGATTTTAGTACACGGTAATTATGACCAAAGGGTTCATATGAATCAATACATGCATTCATTTCTAATTGTTTATTTGTGATATTGATGCTAGGGGTTACTCGTAACTTATGAGAACTAAATGTGTATAATTGGAATTATCATATTTAGATTTGAAAGGTGTTTAAAATAATATCAAGTGTTGATATTATCTTCTCATTGCCAGTTAGACATGAACCTAGTATGTCACACCTAAAAGAGTTTCACCAAATCATCATCAATATTAATCTAATTATTGTTTAAAGTGTTTAATCAATTAATGAAGATTAATAGAATTAGATTTATGCTTTAAGCAATGATTCTAGCATACCATGAAATCTAATTCAACTAAGGGTTTAATTATTAATTTATACTTAATTAATATGAGATATTAGTTAAAGTATTAAATTATATATATATATATATATATATATATATATTGTTTCTAATTTGACTTGGATTAATAGCCCAAGTTATTTGGGCCTAGGCCTGAAAGAAAAGATTAGGTTACATGTATTTATCACTTTAATAAATGTGAGAGGATGAATGTAGACATTATACATGAGATGTATTTTCTACATTCTTCTTTGTGCACTAGTGAGTTACTTATATAAATTGTATACTTACTATATCAAGTTGCATGCTTATGAAGTCATGGATGAAGTCAAGAAGTGTGCTTATGATGTCATGGATTATGTTAAGAGGTGTACTTATGATGTCAAGAGGTGTGCCTTTGATGTCATGGATGATGTCAAGAGGTGTGCCTTTAATGTCATGGATAATGTCAAGAGGTGTGCTTATGATGTCATGGATGATATCATGAGGTGGTTGCTTTCTCTCTCTATATATATATGGCCTAAGAGATTTTTAGAATAAAATGGTGAGAGACACCAAAATTAGAAACAACATTTACAAAAGACAAACCCAAAAGTATTCTTGTAAAATATTAAGTTAGTGCAAGATTTATGAGGGTCAATTGAGAAGAGACTTGCAACTAATCAAATCAAAGCAAGAAAGTGATTTGGTGAAGCTTTAGTATTTCAAGCTGGAGGCCTAACATTTGGGAGGCTAGAGCATTTGATTCTAGATTTGAACATACTATATCAAAGGTTGTAGATAACTACTGTGATCTATATCAAACTTTGGAGTTGGTAAGTTTTTCTTAAAATTAGAATTCCTAAGTTGTTTCTTATACATGTTTGTATGACATTTAGCTATGTGTAAAGATGCAAAATGGATATATGGGAAGGGAATTCTTCATGTGACAAAGGGTTGTGTAAGTGAAATTTTTGAAATTTCACCCTACTTAGCCTTATACTCACCATGTATGTTCTTAGTGTCTAAGTTGCATAACTGATTCCTTCACTATCACATAGAGTATCTTTTCAGAAGCTAAAACAACTATTAGGTTCCTTATCCAATCTATGAAATTAGGGCCTATGAGCCTATTATGGTCGAGCATGATGGAAAGCGGGTTTGTGGGTCTCATGTTATTAAATTTTGCAAAAAGTAACAAGATTGATTAGTTGTATGTCATTATAATCACCATTAGATTTGGTCTTTAATCATAATGGCCTCCCACTAACTTAGCTAATCCTACACTTCGAAGTAGGAAACGAAAATCTCTTGTTAGATGGATTTTTAGTGGGTAATGGAGTTCTTAATGGGCTACTAATATCCCTCAGGTACATATTGCCATTATTGGAATAATAGTTCTCATTAAGTGGACAACTCTTATACATCATATCTTATGTGAGGTTCCATTAATTTGGCTCCTAATGTTACGGGGCCTCGGGTAGACCTAATTGCCGTTATTGGCCTTTAGCATTAGTTAAGTTCATACCATTGGATCAGTGAAATGTATGGATTTGAACACTAAAAACCTTAGGTGATCCTATTTGTCGTTATTGGCCCATAGTGTATCCATACACTCACAACATCTCATGCTTAATAATAATACTACATGAATCTCTTGGGCTTTATGTACACTTCTATGTATCCATAGCCAATACATATAAGTCCAAAACCATGCAAGTTATTGCTCCAACGGAGAGTCTAGACCTAAATTTGATTGGAAGATTTTTGGGTCTTTATTTAAGGTCTCACTTTGCACATTAGCCATTTTACAGCATATATATCTCATACATATATTGCATGCCAATCATTCACAACATACATATCTCATACATACATTGCATAGCATTCTACATCCATCTATATGCATATCTCAAACATATATAGCATGCCATAATATATATATTACATATATACATTGAACATACAAAATGGATGCACAAATAAGGAGTGATCATGGGCCTTTCCTAATCCTATTCTAACTTTTAGAATATTTACAAGTGAACCTAGCCTAAGAAAAGCCTTCATTCTATAAACCCCCTTAGTCACCATCACTATGGGCCTTGATCCATGCCACCAAAAGTTGAATGGGCCTCCAATTGAACACTTCAATCTTCAAATCACAACTCTTGTGATGTACATTCAATTCTTGGCATACCAAGGTAAATAATTTACATCCTAATATGTGCAACTAACACTTCATTATATAACCATAATAATAAAATTAATTATTATTACAAACCAAGGATGTAAACTAAGTCCATGATCAATCCTTGCATGAATGACAAGCATACATTCAATTAAAATACATGTTGGACATTTGCATAATCATCAATCTAATTGACCTTGGTTTTGACTTTAACAAACAATTTTGATCAACTAATATTTTCATTTTAGTGTGGTTATAAGCAAGGTTATGCTCATGCTCAAGGATAATGTGCATTGATGTTTGAAGCCCAAACAAGTCCTCAAGACCCTACTAGATTGACTCTAATTAAAGTATAATGCATATGAGTGGTTTTGGGAGTCAAAAATTGATGTTTTTGAAGTGTTTTAAGGGGTCATGATCGTGAGTGAACAGGGTCATGATCGTGAGGAACATCGGGCATTTGAAGTGCACAAATGAGCTAGACGAGAAAAATTCCTGGGATGCTCATGATCGTGTGCTCATGGTCATGAGATACATGGTCACGACCGTGAGAACACAATCATGATCGTGAGCATGCCCGTGAGTAAGCATAATGGCTGCACAACGGTATGCAGATTTTCCAATAGGCAAAAATTCAAATGTCACGACCGTGAGGAAGCATCTGATAGACCAAAAATATTGAATTTAGGCACAAGTTAAGGAGACATGGTGAGCATGACTTGTACACACTCTAACAACTAGTTTTTGGCTTCCTCTATATATAGGAGTGTCAAAAACTTGTTAGAGCTAGCTAGTTAACAATATTTGAAGCTCTTAAACATCTCTTGTGCCAAAAATTATTCTTATTTTTATAATTATTATTTTGATATTCTCATTGTTTAAGAGTTAGGTTTTGTGATAGAGTTAGGACTTCTCTTCATCTACTCTTTCTTTCAGGATTGAAGAATTGGGTAGTGAGGTACCATCTCTTGTGGTTTGTGTTGAGCTATATCAAAAACACATTGATTGTGAAGGTTTTGGAGAGAGCCTTGAAAACTCTTATGGTTTGGTTTGTGTTGAGCCAAGAAAAACACATTTATTGTAAAGTTTGAGTTGAGCCACAAAACTCATCTTTGTTGTAACACAATCAAGTAATAAGATTGGTATGGGTGTTGAAAACCCTAACTTAGGGATAAATTAGGTGGAGATGTAGGATTGTTGATAATCTGAACTCCTTAAACCATTTGTGTCTTGGCTTATTTTTTGTACACTTTTTGTATATTTTCTGTTTATCTTTTATTTTTGCACTTGTTCTTGTGTTGGTTCATAGCCTTCTCTTTTAATTCATAAAAATCTACCATTAACCCTTTTCACCCCCCCTCTAGGTTCTTTCAATACAACTATTATATATTATTTGAAGTAGAAAGTCAAGCAAACATATGTATAACATTTTCCAAGATGCACCTAGTATGTTTTATGCACAAAAGGGGGCACTTGCAAGCATTACAAATAATTTGGGCAGACCTAAACACAGTCATGTATATAGCCGTGTGCCCCTTTTGATTCTAGGCAGATTGTCCGTGTACATGGTTGTGTGCACTCTGCACACCTCCAAAAACACACTATTTCAAGTTGCAACACTTACAACAAAGGCCATAACACTTGCAACCATTCAAATGCTCAATCATAACACTTGTAATTCACATTTTTAGCATGAAAAGAAACTCACAAATGAACCAAATAGCCACAACACTTGCAACCATTCACATCCTTAATGACAATGCTTGTAATTAACATTATCCATATTCACAACACATGCAAATATCAATATTTTAGCTTGTAAATCATGTGATAGAGGCTCTAATACGACTTGAAGGATAAAGTTCATGCAACAACCAAAACATGCAGAATTTTAAAAATTTTGATTGTATGCAACTCTTGCATCACACAAGAACAACATCTAGCCCAAAGATCATATCACATAGGAAATACAAAGCTAAACATGCATCAAGGACAATATTTTAACAATAAATAACCAAGTGATGCCATCAAACCACAAGACCTATCAACTAAGAGTTTGGCAACACTTACAAAACTCCTAAGTTGATAGCACGCTTAATAAGATTTAGTTGATGTTGATCTACAATCTCCAAGCTCCCCAAATGTAAATCCTTTAGCTTGAAACAAATAAGTTGCACAAGGAATATCTTCAAGGTTGATGGAATACTACCCACAAGCCTCTCTTCTTTGACCCAAGAGCTTGTTAGAACTCTTTCAAGCTTGAATGTGTAGGAACTAGGATAAAACCTCCAATGGATGTACACTTGTACAAAAATGGCTTTCACTTGAGAGTACACAACACTTGTGTTATTTTAATTCTCTACACTTGAGAAAGAAGAAGGTGGAAGATGATATCAACCTTCTCTCTTTTTTGTAAGAATATTCAAATCTCTCTCAAATGTGCATTTTAGAGCATGTTGTCTTTACACTTTCCACTAACTTAAACAAAAACCAATTTGATAATAACTTGAGTGTTTCATAATCAAGCCACATGCATTGTCATAGCTTGAGTGTCTCACACTCAAGCTATATGCACTTGATAGATTGTGTGTCTCACACTCAATCTATATGCATGGCTTTGCTTTTTAAGTTAGTAGGTGTTGTTTAGCTATATGGATAGCCTTAGCCTTTGACCTCATTAACCCTTAATGAGTTAGGCTAAGGTTATTGGCATATGGGCTTCTCTTACACTTAGATAAGGCCCACTCCAAACCAAATAAGACAACTAATAGGTTAATTTAAACCCTTTAAATAAAGCCCATCTTAAGTCTATCTCTATTAATATAAATGGTCCATCTCATAGCCCATATATAAATAAACTTGGAGACAAATATTAATTTAGTCATTGAACTTAATAATACACATATTAAATCAAGGCCAAATTAATATTTATTTAATTGTAATAAAGTCCCAATCTTTGAATTTAGATTTCGGGATATGCTAGATCCCCGCATACGTACAAATCCAATTCAAATAATTTAATTAATTAATTAAACTCTTTAATTAATAATTAAATTATCATTAATCTCTAAATGTGTAACTCTTGTATGTGTGACTTACTAAGTTTAAGTCTAAATAGCAATGGGAAATAATATTAACTCTTAATATTATGGAAACTCTTGCGATACTAAATGTGAAATCCCAATTAATCACATTTAGTTCCCATAAGTCGTGAGTGACCCCTAGCATAGATATCACGACTACATAATTAGAAATGAATGCTATTTGTAAATCCACAAGAACCACAAAACATAATTACCGTGTACTAAATGTCCCTTCATTACAAGATCCCGATATCGGCTAGAGTCACGGTATAGTCAAACTCTAATTGCCTCAATCATATGACCTCATCTTAAGTTCAATTCTTGATAAAACACGACTATTACTATAAACTCCATTCTAGCACCGCAACTCTTTCAGGTAAGTCGAGTTTGGCCTGATTAGTTACTTATTCATCAAGAATAACTTAGATAGTATAGGATCTTATCCCGATTCACTCCAGGTAATGAATTCCATCTTGGCCGATCACTCATACCTACATATAACAAACTAGAGCTACCACACGCTATATACCCATGCATGGCTAGTACAAGTATGTAAGTGGTAACAAACTCTAACCAACCATATGTGGATGACCGTGTTGCCTCAGGTCAAAGGACCATATGCACCATTATGTCCAAGATTTTGATTGTTGACTAAAATGAATTTCCATACAATCATAAATCTTATGTCACAGTTTGATCCACCCAGCACATGAGTATCCACATGTCTTTCTGATATCTCATATCAAGTAGCATGAGACTCACTACCTCCCACTATCGATATCACAGATCAATCAAGAAAAATAGACAGAGGTGATAGTCTAGGGATTAATACTACCCTTATATTAATCCAATGGCTATAAATATTTATAGTATATGTACCACATGAGTTTGTCACTCATATTATCAACTTTTGATAATAAAATCATTCAACATAATATTAAGGGTAAATATTCAAATAAACTTAACACTTTATTTAAATGAATATTTTATTGCCATATGGATAAATATACAATGTCTACATATAAGAATGGCCCTATGGCACATTTAAACTAACACATAGAGTCTTACATGATAAGTTTTATATTTTAACACATTCTAATATTATCTTTAACAGGTTGATATAATAGATTGTTATTGGATATAGAATGAATCATGTGAGAAATATGAGTGATCAAGAAGAAATTTATTTTATCCCTTATTAATCATGAGAAAGATATCTACGGGCCCCTCGATAAGTCAGACTGATTATAAAATGCATGGTCATTCTGAAATTAATTGATAAGGAGTTATCGATTTTAGTCTACTTAATATCGAGAAATAATATGATTGAATTATATAAGGATGATATAAACTATGCCTTATGTTCAATCGAAGATATCGTGTGACGAATAGACTATAATATTTATTATGGGATAGGTTATATCGGATTGCCAATCTTCACATAACTTGGGTAGTCATAATTTCTTGTTAGAGACCACTTATGACTTGTGGGCTAGAAATGAATTTTTTAGGCCCATTACTAATATTGTGTGAACCTATAGGGTCGCACATGTAGAATAGGCCTAAAATGGATATTGGGTATGTCTTCCCTATAAGGCAGTTTTCTCTCTTTGCATATATATGTGTGTGTGTGTGTGTGTATAATTTATTTATGGTAATAGTTACCACAATTAAATTTAAATTTGAATTGAGTCCTTTAAAAGGAAATTGTATACATATATCAAAAATCATTTTTGATATGTAAATAATATCCTTTTAATGGAAAGTGAATTTTAATATACCAAAAATTGTTTTGGTAATTAGTAGGTTAGTAAAACACTAATTGACGTATATATATACATCTTTTTCTTTAGGGTTTTTCTATTCCTCTCATTCATATTTTATCCTTTTAGAGAAAAAGAATACAAAAAGAAAATTGTGAGAAAGGTGCTAGCACACTAGCACTAGTTTTGGGTATCCTATTCGTGTGGATACCAGTCGAGGATATAGCTCGAATAGCGACATCTATATCTGATAAAACATACAAAAGACTTGAGGTAGAGTGTCACCGGAGTGAACCCACGCTCATCCTTCCGATAGTCTCGCCTTGTAATCGTCTTGGTGAGATTCTGTAACCATTTTTGTTAATTTAACCAAATTACATGGATCTTGTAAGGGTTTTGTGTGTTTAGATTTTTGTTTTCGCTGCATGTTTGATACATGAAACACCAACATCCTAAGCACCAAATATTGAAAATCCTATGCAACCAACTTAAAAACTAAAGTTTTCTTGTGCATGCACACTACACATTATACTCTACCCAACATAAATATAAACTTAAAACCACATCAAATCTATATTAAAACCCACACTAAAATTCACATGCTTATAGATTACTATAAGATTTATCAATTATAGAATTCACCTATGAGATTTGATCACAAGAAAGACTTTAGTTGGTCTTGCTTAAACTCTTGATCATTGATCACCTCTTAAGGATGCCATCTTGCTCTTAGCTTGCATTACTTCTTAGAATAACTCCAAAATTGTACTACGCAACCTTCCTCTTCTTGATAAATCTTCTCTTAAGACCCTTGATGTGTTATAGAGCATCCTTAGATAATATGCAAACCTTTTCTTGCCTTGATTTTGCCTTATCACTTCCTAAGTAATAAGATTTCCCCTAGTTTTCCTTGTTTTCTTTTCTCTCTATCCTCATATATACATATATATATCTTAAGTGGAAAATTACAGCAACTAAATGGGTTAACATGAATAGAATGAAGGCTATATATAGACTGACTAAATCTTAGTTTATTAACTTAATTAATTCTTAATTAAGTTAACATTGAACACTTGTCCTTTAAGTTATCTAATCACACCCTCATTTGATGCCATATCAATTCCATCCCACTTCTCCAAATTATCACCTACACTTAACCTCATCCTATCTATATGAACCTCTTTTCATTCCTAATTCTATCCTCATTCAATCCTCAATTTTCAATTTAACCCATTAACTTAAACATTTGTCTGATTTAGTCCAAAATCAATACTACCTTCAAATCCTTCAAATTTCTTTCAATTTTATTTCACACTTTAAATTTGCATATCATTTCAAACAATTTGAGTGTCATTAAAATTTGCAAACTCCTACTCCTTTATCTCGTACTAGCCTTAGTATTATATTACGGCCCACCATAATTATACGCGTCGAATTAATCGCATTCAAGGACACAAATGTTACAATTCTTTCCTCACTAAAATGATTTTCATCCTTGAAATTTATTTGTTGTCCTTCAGATTCACTTCATCATGGAATTCATCAAGTTCGAGTACTGTTTCCACACTTCTTGGCAGGGATTTCTTCATAACAACATAATTGAAGGAATTACTTTATTCTTTAGTACCTTTTGGTCTTTTGCCAAAATGGCCACTGGCTCTTCCTCCTAACTTAGATTTTCCATTTAACTTTATAGGTTGCTCTTATAAAATATGTGTGGGATCACTTTGATACCTTTTTAGTATTAAACATGAAAAATGTCATGCACATCAGCTAATTTAGGTGGTAAAGCTAATCGATAAGCTACGGGTCCAACTCGTTCATCTGCTTTATATGGTACAATATATCTTGGACTTAACTTTTCTTATTTATCGAACCTTATCACACCTTTCCATGATGATATCTTTAAAATCACCTTATCATCTACCTTGTACTCAATGTCGGCTCGCTTGAGATTAGTAAAACTTCGTTGTCTGTCCTAAGCTGCTTTCAAATTAGCATGGACTACCAGAATATTATCCATTGTTAACTGAAACAATTTTGAACCCCACAATTTTCTTTATCCAGCTTCTTCCTAACAAATCAGTGTCTAACAGTTTCTACTATACAAGGCCTCAAATGGTACCATATCTATACTACTTTGGTAACTATCGTTATAAAAAATTCCATTAAAGGTATTTAATTATCCCAATTACCTCTAAAGTTTAAGGCACTAGCTCTTAACATATCCTTTAATACTTGTATGGTATGCTTTGATTGCTCTTCCATCTAGGGATGAAAAGTTATACTAACTCTCAATCTAATACCAGAGCTTCTTGTAAACTCGGCTAGAATTACGGTGTAAATCTTGGATCTCGATATAATATGATTGATATTGGCGCTCCATGCAACCTTACGATTTTTTAACATACAATTCTGCTAGCTTATTTAAATTATACTTAATCTTGACAGGGAAAAAATATGCTGACTTTTTTAATCAATCGACTATGACCTAAACTGCAACATTTCCATGTTGTGTTTTTAGCAATCTTATCACAAAATTCATTGTGATATGTTCCTATTTCCATTCTGAAATTAGTAAAGATTGCAACAAACTAATTGAATGCTTATGATCACCTTTAATTTGCTGACAAATTAAGCACTTAGAAATATAGTCTGCATGTCTTTCTTTATTCCTTTCAACCAATAATATTCCTTCAAAATTCTATACATCTTGGTACTACCCGGATATATTGAAGGAAGTATGGATTATGCAATAACCAAAACATACGGAATTTAAAAAAGTTTGATTGCATGCAACTCTTGCATCACACATGAACCACACCCATACCCATAGATCACATCACATAGAAAATATATAGCTAAACATGCATCTAGGACAATATAATACATCAACAAACAACTAAGTCATGTATTCATAATATAAGACCTAGCAACTAAAGGTTTGGTAACACTTACAAAACTCCAAGTTGGTAGCATGCTTGACAAGCTTTGGTTGATGTTGATCTATAAGCTTTAAGCTCCCCAAATGTGAAGCTTCGAGCTTGAAACATATAAGTTACACAAGGAAGATCTTCAAGGTTAGTGAAGCTCTACCCACAAGCCTCTCTTCTTTGATCCAAGAGCTTGTTAGAGCCACTCAAAGCTTGAATGTATAGAATAAGGATGCAACCTCCAATGGATTATGGACTTGTACTTGCACCACTCTTGTACACCAGTGGCTTTTACTTGAAAGAACACAACTCCTGTGTATATTTGAATTCTCTACACTAGAAGAAGAAAAAAGAAGAAGACACTCTCAATCCTTTTCCCTCTTTTGTAAGAATATCAAATTTGCTATCAAATGTGCAATAGGAGTTAGAAGTTGGTTGTCTCTACACCCTCTACCAACTATCAACAAAAACTAATTTGATAATAGCTTGAATATCTCATACTCAATCCACATGCATTGTCATAGCTTGAGTGTGAGACACTCAAGCTATATGCATTAATATGGTTTGAGTATCTCATACTCAAGCTACATGTATTGCTATATATTGAGTATCTCACACTTAATCTATATGCATGCCTTTTCTTTTCAAGTGAGTGGGTTGTGTTTGGTTACATGGATAACCTTAGTCTTGATATCATTAATAGTTAATGGATATTGGCTAAGGTTGTAGGCATATGGGCTTCTCTACACTTAGAGAAGGCCCACTCCATACCAAACTAGACAACTTATGGGCTTATTTAAACTCTTTAAATAAAGCCACATCCTAAGTCCATTTCAAGTCCATCTTTATCAATATATATATGGTCCATCTCATGGCCCATCTTTATTAATATATATGGTCCATCTCATGGCCCATCTGAAGGAAAGTATGTGAAGAGAAACAATGAAAGTGCGGAATTTAAAATTTTTCCATTACATGCAACATTTGCATCAACACAATACATTTTCATGCCCATAGATCATATCACATATACTCTTACATAGCTAAACATGCATAATGAACAATATATATCAAGAACATAGCAACCAAATCATGCTTTCAAGAAGAAGACCTAACAACTAAGAGATATTGTAACACTTACAAAACTCCTTAATCGGTAGCACGCTTGAAAGGCTTTGGTTATTGGTGATCTACAAACTTGAGCTCCCCAAGTATGAAGCCTCTAGCTTGAAACACATGGTTGGCTAGGAAGACCTCCAAAGATGGTGTTGTTCAATCTTCAAGCCCCTCCTTTGTTGACCCAAAGAGCTTGCATGAACTTCCACCAAGCAAACAAGCAACCCTTAAAGATGATGGACTTAGAAGAAAGAACACAACACTTGTGTTTGATTGATATCAAGAACCCTTAGAAGAAGAAGATGAAGAAGACTCTCTTTACAACTTTTCTCTCTAATGTTGATATCAATTTCTCTCTC
>CATIWO010450493.1:0-10405 GCA_949673435.1 Macaranga tanarius
CGAGCAGTTTCTGAAGGGAATCAAGATGCCATCTCTGTTAAATTAAGTATAGCTCCTTTCCATCTCTCCTCGCTGCTTCCTTTGTTTCTTAAATCTTTTTCCTCCATTTTTATTTATTTATTGATTTCCCTTTATTTACTTTCAAAATTTTATGATTCTGATTGAAAATTGAAAAATCTGCCATGGCAGAGCCGAAGCTGCTTTTACTTTCGCATTTCTTACCTTCTCGCCAAAAATTACATATTTAAAAACTCACCGTTTTATATATTGCATTATGAGGGGTTATTTTCACTCTCGGCACCCTGGTTTTCAACCTAATACCATTAAAGCATCCAACTTTTTTTTTTTTTATACATAAAACAAAACTTCCCAACTTAGTATCCGATCACACTACACTCTTAGAGTCAATTTTCCATCATCGGTGCTGACATGGATACTCATGTGTCATAAACAAATGCCACATCAGCACCACATGTCTCATAAAATTTACTATTCATTTATTAATTTTTAAAAAAAATTTAAAATTTCTGATATTATTTAAATTTTCTATAAATTTAAAATTTTTAAAAATTTGATAAGTATATAAAAAAAATTTTAATTCTTTTTTTTTTTAAATCTATATCACTTGATTGTAAAATTTTTAAATTTTTTGAAAATTTTTAGATCTATAATAAATATTTTTAACTGTTCATTTAATTTTTAAAAAATTGAAAATATTTTTCTATGAATTTAAAAATCTTTAAAAAATTGAAAAACATGATAAATATATATTTTTGAAATAATTTCATCAATTCTTGTTGTTATTGGAACTAATTTTTATTAATTAGTATTAAAGTTAAATTTTTGTTTATGTTTTAGGACTTAATTGCAATAATTATTTAAAATAGAGTCCAATATAGGTCTAAATGGGACCAAAAAAAATATTAAGATCCAATGTAAACTTTAAGTCTAAGTTCAGAGTCCAATTTGCACTTTATCCCTTTAACTAATGAGGATCGAAAAATATTGCACTTACTTATATAGCTGTCATCTAGACAAGATAAGGTCCAATTTAACCCCTAATATATGGTGTAAAGGTTAGTTAAGTTCCTGATCTATACTTTGGTTCAAAAATATACTTAGCGTTATTCAATCCGATCATTTAGTCACTCTAAAAGATTTGACATCTAACAAAAATACAAATTAGTCCCTGAAATTATATTTCTATCAAAATATTTCAAGTTTTAATTTTAATAGATAAAATTGTCCTTAATTTTTTTATTAATAGTATAATTTTTAAGAAAAAAAATATGCTACTTAATTATCAATCTTTCTAAATAAAATTATACGTGTAATGTAAAATAATTAAATTTATTAATAAAAATTTGAATTGAAGTGACATATATGTATATATATCATGACTGTACCCGAATAATTAAGTTATTTTGGGTAGGGACTAAATTGTATAGAAAATAAGTTTGATTAGAGGACTTAATTGAAAGAAATGAAGTTGAGGGGTTAAGGGAGAAATATAGCATAAACCGCCATTAATTAAAAAAAAAAAGAGGACACGTGTTGCAGGAGAGGGTGGGGATTGACTCACCCACCCAACTCCCTTGCCATGCACGTTTTGCCATTCTTAGGAAAATATATAATAATAATAATAATAATAATAATAATAATAATAATAATAATAATAATAATAATAATAATAATAATAATAATTTCCTTTGGAATTAAGAAGAATAGTGAGAGGATACGGGAGGAGTAGGAGGATCCTACAATTTCTTAGTGAGTGGATAATATTTCATTTATTATGTATTTTATTTTTTATTTTGTTGAATTATTTGTTGGTTAATATTAAATTAATTTTGAGTTGTGTTTATATTCTTAACTGTGTATGACACTAGGAGTTAGAGATTGCATGTATGAGACATGACAGATTTGGGTAGTTGTGTATAGTCGAAGCCTAGAGTCGAATACACATATAGACATACTACTATATAGGTGTAAATTCATGTTTGGGACATGGTATGACCGGTAAATATGTATAGTCGATGTCTGGGGCCGGATACATATGATATTATAAATGTGTATAGCTGCTGCCAGGGGCCGGGTGCACATTTGTAAATATAGAGTTGGTAAAAGTGTATAATCGTTGCCTGGAGCCGGGTACACATTCTACCTTATGGAATTAAAGTAGTTATGTTGTTAAGTGTGTATTATATGAGAAAGTAATTTTCAGAAAGGAAGATTTGATTGAAATGTTTTAAAATGATTATTTTAAATGATTCTTATGAATTGATTATGAACTTATTTAATTTTTATGATTAAGCCGAAGTGTTATTTTTGTTTGCTCGCTGAGTATTTTCCACTGAAAATACTCACCACTCCTTTTTATTAAAATTTTCAGAGTTGAGTGGCTGTCTGGGTGATAGCTAGATATTTCTAGTGAAGCAGGAGCAATGATGAGTTTGAAGAATAGTATTGTATAGTTAGGATATTCGGTAAATATATGATATTGTTTTAAAACAGTTGTAAATTAATGAGTTGCATTGCGAGATTTATATATAATAGTGATGATAATATTTTGGATTGTATTATGATTTAAAAGTTATCTAGTGGATATTCAAGATAGAACTAATACTTGGCCACATCGGTACTTAAGTTAGGAAGGTTAAGTGTGCGACTTCTAACAAGGGTATTGGTGGTGTCGGGTGTTATAATATGTATGTGTATATGTGTTTGAAAGCTCATATTAAATTAGTTAAATAAAAAATAAGTATATAAATAATAAAACTTTTGGAATTTTGGCTCTTATTTAATAATGATATACTTTTAATAAAATGCTTAATATTGAAATTTATAAGTATTAGTTCAGTTAAAATAAATAAAATTTTATTCTTATATCTTTTGCTACGGTACAATCATTTGCATTGTAGAATGACTCTTTAATATATAAAAAATTAAACATTTGGCGAACATTCGGAGAAATATCACAATTGCACAATATCAAGATAAATAGTGTGTAAATAGCTATCAGCGACCAATTTTTAGCAGTTAACTCTGAAGTGTTTCTCACCAATTAACCTAAACTTTAATTTTTTTTTTAACATTATGAATGTAACATTCATAAACAAGGAGAGTATACAGAGATTTTGTGGAACAATATTCTCCGCTGAAATAAGAACTATTATTCCCAATATCACCTTCTAGAAGAGGATAACCAGCACCAACTAAGATATATAAGAATCATAACCATCTTAGGGATTCTAATGTTAAGAACCGCTTAAAGTCAAAACTCAGTGTTTGACTTAGGATGGGAGATGATTCACAGCAAATAGAAAAACAAAGAAAAAAATAAAGAAAAATAAAAAAAACAAAAAGAGCCAACTTGTCTTCTGGGGCTAGATCCAAGTGGTTGAGTCTACATCTATTGACTTCGCCTTAAAGCTTGCTATACCGTCAATGGTGATTTTTGTTGTTGATGGACCCGATGCAGTATGCTTTGTTCTTTTTTCCTTATCTGATCCATTTGGTTGCTCTTCTTGATGATCAGCCTGAGACTTCCTTGCCATCTCCTTCCTTTTGAATTTCTAGATTCTTCGATCCATTTCTCTATTGACTAGATTTGAGGATTAAGCAACAAAAACTAAAAATTTTAGACAAAAAAAATTATTTAAGAGATAAACCCTCTCTAAATTGAGTTTAATCTCATAACTTAGCTAATATATAAATAAAAACAGAAAACTTAGGGTGTTTGGGTGATTTTGCTAAATTGCTTACACAATGGGTGCAATGATGACGCTGGCAGCCTATGTGTATATATATTACTGGTCATATACATACGCAAAGCTAAACCACCCAGTTGTATGCCCCCAAAGCTATATGTACAACCAGGTGTTGTCCTCAAGACAGTTGCTAGATAATATTGCTGATATAAGCATAAACATAATAATACTACTGAGATAAAACACCAGTCATCATGGTGTAATCTAAAGGGTATATATCACCGGTGTATAGGCTTATCCATAAATTAAATCAAATCATTCACATTTATCAGCTGATATTAAAAATTCAATTGCTAAATCATAAGCTAATACTAGTTGAAATATACTATTAAAATGTAACCATTGTGCAATCATATCTATCATATTCTTACTTTAAATTTGCTTTGCTAATTCAATAACAAACATAAGCTATATGTTCCCAATTTGCTGATATAAAAGCTAAATAACTTGTAAAATCATGCTTTGTAAACTAATATTTAATAAAACCTTATTTATAAGGAAACATCAGTTGTTACATCATAGAAAATATTTCACTAACTTTTCATATATATTTTTAAACACTACAAGAAAAAATAACACTTCGGCTGATAGCTATCACTTCAGAGTTAAATGCTAATTGGTGAGAAACACTGCAAGAAAAAAGGCTATCAGCGACCAATTTTTAGCGACCAAATACAATTTGTCCTTATAAATGCATTATTAGCGACCAAATTTTTATTTAGTCATTAAAGTTAAAATAATTTAGAATGACTTTTAATGATCATCGCTAAAAATCTAATTTTATGGTCGCAATTGTCTAAAAAAGCGGGAAACTCATGTTGAACATTTACGAAGGCTTTTTAGTATTTTGTCTCATAAAAATAGCCAAAAAAAAAAAAAAACAAACAAAAATGTCTTTAAAAAAAAAATCCAATGTGTTTCTCGCTCTCCTCTACTCTCTCTTCTCCTCATCTTCTCCAAAAGGTAAATTTTCTTTGTTTGAGTGATCAAGAAAACACGATCACGTCGATAATGACGATGACTAGGAGTGCGAGTCTGGTTTAAATTTAGGAAGCCCCAACGACTACGAGAGCGAGGTAATTTTTCATTCTTTTGATTTTTTTTCGATTTATGTTAATTTCTGCTAACAATTCTCTTAGTTCTTCTAGATTTCTGTTAATTTCTGTTAATAATTCTCTTTTGTGTTAATTTCTATTTCTGCTGATAATTATCCTGATTCTTCTTCGATTTATGTTAATTTCAGTTATTGTCTCCATTTTAGGGTTTTGTTTTTTATTTTAGTTCTTAATTAGCTTTTAATTTTGATTTCATCTTATTTTAGGTTCAAATTCGTTTAATTTAATTAATTAATTAGTTCTTTTTTGAAAAAATTTGGGAGTTGTGTTTAAGGTCTCATAGAAATGTTCGGTAGTGAAAATTAAATATAGGCCTACAATAGCTAAGCTTTGTAGTATAGAAATGCAAAACATGAGTTTTATCATATTTTTGCCTTGCTCAGACAGTTTTAGGAACTGTTGCCAGAGTTAAACTGAAGAAAAATGACACCAAAGAGGAAATTTTAGGTATGCTATCTTCAAAATTTGATGCTTCTGCAATATGTTTACTGTCTTTTGGTGCTTGCTTCATGCAATCTTTGGTGATTCTGTGGATTTTTTTTAAAAGGAATGTTTCAAAATTACTAGTGTTATGTTGAAAACATCTATTTGCACATAATAAGATTGAGAGTTTTCAAAATATGCTAAATCTGAGATGCATTCTGTTATGAATTTTTTTGTTGAAGGAACCAATTGTGATATAGTATGTTGTCATGTTTATAGATGTTTTACATGTTCACATTGTGTTTGGTTTAGCATTGCTTTTGTATTTGCACAAGTCTGATTTACTCTGTATTGACGAAACATTGTGTTCTATGTTTGCATATACTTTTTATTTTGTTGATCTTCTACTGTTGTTATTTTATGTATTTGAGTTTTTTGTTTGAAGTAAATATTTGTCTGTTTCAGGCTTCTCCTATTATGATCAATGGATGTCGGGTTGTTGTTGAAGAAAAGAGATATACTTCTCGAGGCAAGTTGGGTTTTATTGTTAAGCTTTACTTGTTGAAGATTCTGACATAATACTGTTCACTTGCAAAGCATATGAGTAGTACGTTTTGAACATGTAACAAATTTTATCCCTAAAAAAGTCAAGTAGTTTTAGTTTAGCTAAAAGAATAGAAAGTTTTAGATTAGTTTGGATGTATATAATACAAAGGTATTATGCCACCTAGTAGATATGTTTTTCTATTGCTGATAATTGATGGTATTAAACAGAGGGGCATTTGGGATCAGACTAATATGTGATGTTAAATTGGGATCAGACTAATTCTTGAGTTTGGTCTCTTTTTTAATTAAATTTCATCATCTATATACTGTTGCCCGATGACCATATGAATATTAGAGAATAGGTTGAGAATGATATCATGTTCGCCTGATCACTTAGATCTTTATGTGCCATACGATATCTATCAAGGCAGGGGAATCAAATATTGCCAGCTGTTGAATACTTTAAGTCTCATTCCTATTTGACATAATTTGCAGAGTGCTTGCTCCTTCCTCCTCCATGCATCATGACTTGATAGTTAAGGTCGAGGTAGCAAGTGGGGATTTTTTCTACTTTCAGGTTTTCCTAAGCATTTTTTGCAAAACTTTTTTCTTTTTACTGTTGACCCCCTTAATCAGCTGAATCTGGTATGGCTGCTGTGTTGCCCACTGTAATCAGCTGAATGTGGGATAGCTTTCTCTCTCTAGTTCAAAGTCCTTTTGTGCCTGTATTCTGGTCTCAGCTATACTTCATCTCTTAGGATCAGGTTCTCTAAACAACTCTTCTTTGCATACTCCTTCTTGGACTGCTGAAAGCAGTTGGTACTACCAATTTGGTAGTTAAATGCTGTAGGCTCTCTGCTGGAAACTTTCTGAACTCAGCTAGATTGAAGTTCTTTTGTTTGGAAAGAAATGGTTACTTGGTTTTAGCAATTTAATGCTTTTAATTACAACTTAAAAAATGCATGCATAAATTTTCTTATAGCATTTCAATGAATTCTAAATGCATAATATTTTGAGGTTGCTGCTCTCACCATATCTAAGTTCATGCTTGAAGTCTGCATCATCTATGAATGTTTTACTTTTGTTACTCTTTTATTATTGTAATATTTATTTTTTTTAGTGGTGGTGGATTTGGCAATCATGAATGTATTGTCTTAATATCAATTATTTACCCTTGCAAACTAAATGAGTGATTTTTTTCATATTTACTTGTGAATTTTTATTAAAAAAAAAAAGAAATGTTGCCGTTGGTAATTTATATTGAGGGTTAAAATACTGATAATAAAATGGTCTCATCCATTGTTGCTGTATGCCTTTTATCTTCTATACTGGGTTCAGGGTTGCTGCTTAATGTGGTTCACATTATTAAGTTGTTTATATGTGTTATACTTCCAATCTGAAGACAACTTTGGCACATTTATCTGAAGCAAGATGCAAGATATTCATTTTGAACTTAGAGGAGTCCGAACCAGAAAGATTTAGATGTTGGCTGGAGGCCAATTTTATACATAATTAGGTTCTCAACCCGATAACTGAAACATCATTACAATGCTGATTGACTTTTAATGCTCTAATTGCTTAATTATAGGTGGTAACTTTGAAGTGTTTCTCACCAATTAGCTTTGCCTAGTGATGACTTTAGCAGTTAATGCTTCTTTTTCTCTGATTTTAGTAAAAATTTTCTATCATATTTGTGATTCTTAGCCTTCCATTTGAATGGATTTGCAGGACTTCAGAAGTCACATCCTGAAGTTACTGTTCTTGACCCTTCAGATGCCATTCAACATCTACATAACCGCCAGTCCATGCTCCAATGTGTTAGACTAATATGTCTAACACATTATTTGAGCCTTGGTTTGTCTCCATATATTTCTTTGGTTTATAGAAATGATTCTTCATTTGCAGGGAACCATAGGGGACGATTTTCATTTGGAGTAGGGGCTGGACATAGGAATGAGGGAGCAAGAGGGTGTGGCAATTTTGGAGGGGCCAGAGGCTATGGCAGGGGCGATTTCAGTAACAGGACAGAGTATGGAAATAGGAATGGTAACTGTGGTGGATTTTCAAACCGTGGAGGTGATGGATATAGGAGGAATGATAAGATGGGGAGTAATGGTGGTCGTGCAAGCCGTGCTGGTGGGTTGGCTCTTAATGCTGCAGCTAAGACTACAGCATTACGGGTATCTGCTACTGTTTGACGTTCTACGATTTGGGAGGTGGTTTGGAAGTGATTAAAGATAGTTTTTGTATTCATTAGTGCAGTAATTTGTTAGCGTGGTTTTAATAGCATTAGAAGATCGTACATTTTTATAGATGAGGAAGAATCTTGAGATTATCGTTAAGGGTTTTTATCCTAAGTTTTAGTTTATTTTTCCTCTATAACGAGTTAAGGTTTTGTCTGGTATCCTAACTTCGTATCATAGTCCCCATGATAGTTCTGGGTCCACTTTTGGGAAACCTTTTTTCATCATGAAAATATTATGAGATTTGTTGATCTTATATGATTAATTACATTTCTTAAGCTATGCTCGGAGCAGATTTTTTTTGGGTTGAGCGGCTAATGTGGTTCTGAATTTTGTTTGGAAGCAAAATTTGATATTTTAGTTCTGTTTCATGCATTTCGTCCCATGTTGTATAGAATTTTAGATGATCAAATTTTAATTTGTCAAATAATGTAAAATTCTTAAATTTATATTTATGCAGTTATTTTCAATTTTTTTTATCATTGAATTGTGTGTACATACATATATATATCAAATAATTGAAAAGAAGGGCCTTAAATATGCATATTCAAGTTTCAACTTTTAATTTTAATTGCAACGAGAAATAGTGTTTTGCAGTTATGGCTGCACTTAAATTCGACCAAAAAATTTTGTCACAATTAGTTGTAAAATGGGAATCATGTAAATCAATTGCAATGACAAATATTGTCGCTATTAGTGGATTTTTAGCGACCACAATATTCTTTTTCGCAAAAAATTATTTGTGATCACTAATTTTTTTTGTCGCAAAAAGTTATTAGCGGCAAAGTCTATTACGACGACATACGACAAAAAAATAATGGTCGCTAACAGTTTTTAGCGACAACTTTTTAACTTTTAGTGATGATTTTTTCCTTTGTTAATGAGCTAGTTTCTAGTAGTGTAGTACATCCAGATATTACAAAAATAAACCTATAGCAACAAATTCTAAAAATGTCACAATTGCGAAACCCACCTGTAAGGTGAAGTAGCTATCTACAATAAAAATGCAGGTTCACTGTGAAAGATTCTGAGGGGTAACCATGGCAAAACCTTGAAAATTGCAGAACAGGTTATCCTGTCTTTGTGGAATGCATAAGAAGCATTCCCATTAGCATCCGAGCCATTACAAGAGGAGCCATACTCGAGCACTGTGCAGCTAACTTTCACCACCATCAATTTCAATTTCAAAACCTACATAGGACAAGCAGAGCCAAGAATACTAGAAAACTCAAATACATGCAGCTCATAATATTTTTCTGAAAAATGCAAGAAATAAATATAACAAAATTGCAGCCATTAGGCTGATTACAAAATGATATTTGGAGAGTTTGGTTTTGATGATCCAACTATTTCATCAATGTCAATGGTGAGATCAGCATTAGCTGTGGAATGCCATACCTCTTACATTATTTCATTCCCAATTTGTTTTGGATTCCATTGCACCTGTGATTCTTCATGTACTACATCAGCTTCATCTGCCATTTCCATTAAAACCAAATCAGAAAATCATGCACCAAATGAAATGCTCAGTTCTAAACAAAATGATATGAATTTTGTTAGGACAATTAAGTTCACATTTATGTGCAACCGAAAATATGTTTCTGAAAAATGCAACTAATAAATATAACAAAATTGCAGCCGTCATGCTGATTGCAAAATGATATTTGGAGAGGATTTCTCTACCACCTTCTCATCTCACTTCAGCTCTAAAGTACAAACTCTCTAATTTATAGGCTGAGATTCACTGTACCTTACTAATTCAACAGTTTGAATGTATCTGCTGCATATATTAAATAAGAGAACAAATGTGATTGTGAACATGTATAAAAATGTACATATGATATGAAAAAACCAAAGTCTCCAAGAATAATGTTAATATTTGCACTACCTTTTACTTGTCTGCATAGAAAAATAAAAGAAAGGAGAAAAGTGATCATAAAAAGAGCAGCATGCAAAACTGAATTCTGCTATACTTTTTCTGTTGTTGCAGAGTTTGGTTATGATGATCCAACGATTTCATCAATGTCACTGATGAGATCAACATCAGCAGCGGCATCTTCATTAAAAACTAAATCAGAAAATTGTGCCCTGAACAAATCTGCCAATTTCTGAACAGAATGCTATTTGACTTGTAAGGCATCAATGATTCATTGCATGTTTTGAAATCAAAGATGGCCTCAATTTTGTTCACCATTATAAAAATTGAAACTAAGAATATTTAGATAAAATGACAGCTACACTTCCTGACTGGATTGAAATGAGCTAAACCTTTTCATATTAAATTGAAGCACTTGTTTTCTACTTTCCA
>CATIWO010450499.1:0-11773 GCA_949673435.1 Macaranga tanarius
ATCTTACACCCCTAGTTGAGCGTGTCACCAGAGTGACCTTTGAGCCATAGGGCTAGTCTTTTGTTGAGGGTTGATCTAGATTTGTGTTGCTGCTACTACTGCTGTATTTTTCACCTTTTTCTTTTCCGGACTGTGATCCGAGGATATGTAAACCTTGTATTATGAGTAACAGCATTTAGTACTCTGATGTTTATATTCATATAATGATGGATGGTTAGCACTACGGTGCATGTGATGTATTGATATATATGGAATTGTGGTTGATCTTAGAAATATGTGATCAATGATGAAATGAATGGATGTGGTAACATTAAGCAATATCCAATAAGGTTTTAATTTGTACGTGTTTTAAATAGTGATACCAAGTGTATATATATAACCTTATAAGCTCATTAAGCATGACAATCAATTAAGGAAGTGATTACTGTAGATAATTGTGTAGTGATGGTTGTAAGAAGGATGAGGTGTGACAAATAATTATAAAAAAGTTGTATCAAAATCAATAAAAATTTATAACTGAATAATGAAATCCATCGTACCTAAAATTTTAACCAAAGGTCTACATTTTGTAGCTAATAACTTGCAAAAATTAATATTTCTATTATTTAGTTTTTCATTTTTATCTTTTTTTTTTTGTAATATAAAAAATTTAAATATTTATTTAAGATTCAATATACATTGGAAATTCAAAAAGTAATAAGATAATTAAACTTATATAAGAAGTTTAACTAATAATGAGCTAAATAAAAGAGTCATTTAAGAGTAAGGATATTTATGTCATTTAGATTACTTAAAAGTCAAATATGGAGTGCATCTATAAACAAGTGGAGTGCAAAAATCTCCACCCCTCACAAAACTCTTTTAGATATTAACTGAGTGTTGTAATAATTTGGGTTGAAAAAAAAAAGATAATATATAGATGGATAATTAACTAGTGATAATGATGACTATTTAACTTAAATATTTTTTTTTCGATAAATATTTTAATATCTGTATGTATACATGTAACATTAATTTCAATTTATTCATGTTGTGTATTTATATTTTAAAATAGGAAAGAAACAATTAAGGGAAGCAAGAATATTAGATTTTAATAAGGTAATTCTCGATAAAAGTAACAATATATTTCAACCATTAGATATATTTTAATTCATGGTTGAGATTTTGTGTAAAACATATTAGTTTTACACATGTGAATGGATCCCCACTATATATATATAATTTTAAAGTAATTGTTTAAGAAAAGTTATTGCATATTTAAGATGTATTATATATTAGACTGATGAATTTATGACATGTAATATATGTGTTAAAATATTGAATTAAATATAAAATAAGAAAAAGTATTAGTGTCGCAAGTTGAGATGCTACAGTGCGTCGCAACTTGCGATGCCTTTACTTTCCCGCCCCTCAGAAAAAAAAAATACCCCCTTGTATCATGGGGGCATTTTTATCCAAGACATCACTTCCCATACAATAATTTGAGTATAAAAAAAGTATGTGCTAATTGCAAACAAAAATCTACCATATTGTTTAAAAAATTACTATTTTAGTATTTTTGTTTTTAAAATGGAACAAACATATTGTAAATGGATTTGTCTTCAACAAAATAACATCCTTATACCCAGCTAATTCTATCTCAAAGATAAACATACAACCATTGTTTAAAATGATTGCCAGTGATTAAGCATAGTAAAACTTGTTTTGACCATTAAAGAAAAAATTTATCTAAATTAGAAATTAATCTTGGTGGTCGAGAAAAATGAATTAGTTATGAACGATTACAAATAATTAACATAAATATAAACTAACTATATGATAAATATTGTACAAGAGTGCTAGTAGTACTTTCTGTTTTGAAAGTTTCTTAAAATACAATTATGGTTTAGCTTCAAATGAGGAATCTAGTACGTAACAGGGTACACGTTGTGACAAGAAAAAAAGGTACTTACGAGTTCTTAGGATAACACAGCTAAAATTAGTTAATTTATTGCATTATAAACAGTTCATAAAGCAATAGTGGAATTCATGCATATCAGTAGTGAAATCATTTAGCCAAGGAAGGTAAAAAATAAAAGAAGGGAAGCAACTTCTGTTTTGAAAAGATGGGCATCAAAACAAGTGCCTTCACAATATCATTGTTGCTTTTCTTCGCTGCTTCTTCCTTTCAAGTTTGTGCTTATTATGCTAATGTCTTTGATATCAGAACTTATGGTGCCAAAGCTGATGGAAAAACAGATATTAGCAGAGTATGTATACACAGATGCATGCACGCAAATACATACATGTGTGTGTATATATATATATATATATCCATTATATTGTGTGGTTAGATACTCTCATAAGAGTCATAACTGTTAAATGTTAGTAAAAACAATAAGATATTTTACTGAGTGCTAGTGAATCCAATAAGAATCATTTACAATATCCAAGAGATAAATTGTTGGTGTGCGGAGAGGAGGTGTTGACCTAGGACCTCCTGTTCCATGGAGGAGGAGTCCCACCACTCCACTGCACGGTGGAAATAAATATATATATATATATATATATATATGAGATAATGTTTCGTGTTGTGGGCTGCGACAGCTACAATATGTTGTGGCTCACGTGAATTCTCAATTTTGTCCATTCATATTTCCATGTCCCCTATTTTGTTAGTACAAATTTGGAATTTTTTTTTTTTGTGGCCCACGACTATTGCAGACCACGATATGTATCATCCATATATATACACATGCGCGTGCACACAAGCATTTCATTGATTTTTTTTCATAATGTATGATAGCAAAGTAAGATTTTGAACTCAAAATCTACAAGATATCCATATATATGAGCTATATGATTATTTGATCTCGACGTATGTACCATTGATATTAAGCTAAACTTTTGTCTTTTGATATTTGCCTTCAGGCTTTATTGAGTGCATGGAGAGCGGCTTGTGGAGCAGCAGGACGTTCAAAAAGGGTTTTGATTCCAAAGGGCATATATGCCTTGGGTCGACTGGATATATTTGGTCCTTGCAAGGGTTCAATGGTGCTTCAAGTCGATGGCATATTACAAGCCCCCCTAGATCCAAACGAACTTGGAGGGGATGTTTGGGTTAGTTTCAATCGCATTACTAGCTTTACAGTATCCGGTCGTGGAACTTTTGATGGGCAAGGACAACTCACATGGAAGAGATATAATTGCATGGAGAGTAAAAATTGCAAAGTCCTCCCCACTGTAAGCCTTTCTCTACACATCTCTAGCATGTTTTTAATAATAATTTTGCCTATTTCAAATATATTACAAATGACTGAATTGAAAACATAAAAAAATAAAATAATGATATTTTTTGTGATACATGACAGCTACAGTGCTGTTACACTTCGAGGTAAATTATTGAATTGATCACAAATATAATAATTTGTGTCGCTATCCAAAAAATATAATATATATATTACAACTCTAGCCGACGAGTGCAATACACTCTTAGTCTTAGGTGGCAATTTATTATTATTATTATTATTATTTTTGCATAATATGATTGGTTATATGTGGTGTTGGTAGTAACAAAGTTCTTTTTTTTTTTTTTTTTTTTTTTTTACCTTTTTGCTTCCAAAAATTTGTCAGAGTTTAAGGTTTAATTTCATCACCAATGGCATAGTCCAGGGTATCACTTCCCTCAATAGCAAAAATTTTCATGTCAATGTTTTGGGGTGCAAAAACTTTACCTTCCAAAACTTTAGGATTTCTGCACCTGCAACCAGCTTGAACACAGATGGAATTCATATCGGACGTTCAACTGGAATTAAGATTCTTGACACAAAAATTGCCACCGGTGACGATTGCATCTCCATCGGCGATAATAATCAGCAAATAACAATCACAGGAGTTACATGTGGACCTGGACATGGCATCAGTATCGGAAGTCTTGGAAAATATCCAAATGAAGGACCTGTCTCTGGAGTTTTTGTTTCAAAGTGCAATCTCACAAACACTGATAATGGTGTGAGGATCAAAACTTGGCCAGCATTATATGGTGGTTCTGCATCCGATTTGCATTTTGAAGATATTACCATGATCAATGTTGCCAATCCTATTCTCATTGACCAAACCTACTGCCCATGGAATCATTGCAATAAGGTAATTTCAGATAAAAGAATTAAAAAAAAGAAATCACTAACTGGAGTCTATTTTCGTTTAAGTTAAAGTTTCGAGTTCGAGTTTAAATAGTTGTTAGGAAACTTTTATTGCTCTTATGGTTCTACCGGATATTCAGAACTTGCAGAACTCTAATTAATCTAGTTTAATTCGAGAAAGACTATAAAAACGGTAAGATTTACTGTTCATATCATCATTTTTTATCAATGTATTTACATTTTTTCTCCAATTGTTATTCCAGGGTCCATCAAAAGTTAAGATCAGCAACGTTAGCTTCAAGAATATTAGAGGCACATCAAGAACACCTGTCGCTGTTCAGCTCAGTTGCAGTCCGGGAAATCCATGCGAGGATGTGAAACTTAGCAACATTAACATCAAATGCGCTGGTGCTGGAGGCCTAGTAAAATCTATATTTGATAATGTGAAGCCCGTACCTAGTGGAATACTTTCACTTGGAAGTTAACGTGGAAAAGTGGCTTATTAAACCTTTTTTTTTTTCATTAACATATATCATTATGGTAATGTTTCTCTCTCTGATATGTACCATTATTCTTGTAATAAGCCCACATTATGGAATTATATTCCATACGTGTTTTCTTAGTCTCTTGGTCTAAGTATATATCTATCAAGGATAAATCTAGAAATTTGTATCTGTATATTTTCTTGAAGGAATCTAGAATTTTATATTAGTGGAGCCGGTGGAGGCAACGTATACTTATATTGATTTTTATATTTAATATGCTTTTTTATATATTTTATTTTCTAATTCTATATAAATAACAATGCAAAGGGAAAATGTTATTAACGCTATATTATAGATAATTTAAAGTTTTTTTAGTTAATAATAATAAAAGTTTCATAAAATAAATGGGGTACCACCGTACCAGATAATATCTCTCGAGAAAAATATATAGTAAAAAAATATGTTTAAGCCATATGTTTAATTTTTTTTAAAATATCATACTCATATATTAATAGAAATATTATATATGTGTGTGTTATATAATTATATTTAATCATAGAAGAATAAGTAAAAATGTTTCTGTTTATTATATTTTGGAATAAATTGTGACAAGACTTATAAAAGGGCTGGACTTGCAGCTCTTGATTTGCATGTATAGACAAAAAAAAAAAAAAGTCTTCTTTGTTGGCTTGTAGCAAGTTAATCTAGTTTTATAAATTTTGAAAATTTCAGCTAATTTTCATCGGTTATGTAAATTTTTATCTAACATAATAATTTTTTTTGAACTTTTATCTAGCATAATAAATTAAATGGAATGAAAATGAAAGTCTTGCATTCACCAAATTTTTGTGGACGAATTTTCTAAAGCATTGATAAATCTCATCATGATATATATATAATTGAGTTTTATCGATCCTTCATAAGAATGGTGGCCTATTCACCCAGTTTAGGAAAAAAAAAATCTAGTATTTTCTGGTAAGGAGATTTAGCAATAAAAGATGATTTTAGGAAGTAATTTAATGTTTTTTTTTTCTCTTCTTAGGACATCATAGGATGTATGATTGACATTTGATTTATAAAATTAATTTTCATTAAATTTAATGAAAAAATTGCTGCGCATCAATTAATATTTATGTGATCTAACTTTTTTATTAATTAAAAAATGATTTTTATAAATTTCTAGTTGACATTGGCAATGAGGTATCTGGTGGCATTCGAGGAATAAATGGACAGTTGATTAACAAGCAAGAGGGGGAAAAATACCATCAGCTTACCAGTTGATCCTATGAGAATTAATGACAAAGAATTGATCAGCATCTACCAATTTCTTGCATACACACACATGTGTGGATGAGAGTGGTCAAAAAGCATAAGAAGAAAGTACAAGAACATTTTAGAGAACAAAAAGATAAGGTGATAATGGCATGCAACCCAATTTGCATAACTAGTAGACATGTTAGATTAAAATTTAATTAATTATAACTATTAATATATTTTACATATATTGATATACAAATATAATTAATAATTGTAATTAAATAAAAATTAATTTAATGATTGTAATTTTATTTGCACTATAGTAAAAATTTTATTTATAATGGATAAAAAAAAGAATCTAAGCCATGTTTATGTGATTGTGAAGTGCATATATATATAGGCCCATTATTTACTGGTTAACCACCCAAAAAAAAAATGGAAATATAAAGATCTCACATATTTGGAATACTTTTGAAGGGAATCAATTTTTACCAAATCACATTTTGGGTATAAAATCTTTTCTTTGGGGCCTACTGAATATTGCATTTGATTTTTTTTTTTTTTTTTAATACCTATAGCCCCATTAAAGAAAAGAAAAAAAAAAAATCTTTCTTTTATGAATTTTAAAAGATATCTTTTTTTTTTCAAGTTCTCCTTTGCTATGTAAGACAATTGTAACGTGAGTTTTTGCAATTTTGTTGACGAATTTGGGCTGAATAGATTGATGAAGCAGTATTTTTCTTGACCCTGAGTTAATCCACAATGCACTTTTTTTCTTTTTGTACCTCATACGAGTGGTTAGATGAAAAATTCTCTTATATTATGTGTACTTGAAGTTAGGGGTGAGCCAAAAAAAAAACTGAAAACCGAACTGAACTATAATTCGGTTTGGTTTTTAATTTGAAAAATCGAAAATAACCGAAACGACCGACTTAAATATATATTTATTATAAAAATATTAAATAAAATATATTAATTAGAAAAATTTATACATAAATATTAAAATTATAAATAAAAAATATTTTTTTAGTTATATAATTAAAGAATAAGATTAAAAAAATTATAAAATAAAAAATAAAAATTTTATTTAAAAAAATAAAATTAATTAACCGAATAACCGACCGAACCGAACCGAGTCGATTCAGTTAATTTCAGTTTTTTCTCTGGTTCGGTTCGGTTACAATTTTTTCTTGCTCGGTTTTAGTGGTTCTTTGACCGAACCGACCGATGCTCATCCCTACTTGAAGTTAAAAGTTTGATAAATAAAAAATAATACATAAGATGTACCATTCAAGAAAAAAAGGATTTTTTTTTTTCAACAACAAGACAAAAAAGAGTCATTATACAGTGCAAACGGTTGTATCTATACAACTGGAATTAAGACCGTTAGATTAAAATTTAATTAATTATAACTATTGATATATTTTACAGGTATTGATACATCAAGATAATCAATAGTTGTAATTAAATAAAAATTAATCTAACAGTTGTAATTCCATTTGTATAGATACAAACGTTTGCACCATAGTAAAAGCCGATAAAAAAAAATGATAGTTGGTATAATTACTTTCGGGGCCAAAGGTCCAAATTGGACCCTCAACTTTGGGCCAATGACTGAATTGGATCTTTATTTTTATTTTTTTTCAACTGGAACTTTATATGTCAATTTTAGCCCAAATAACACCATCCTCTAATAGAATTGTTAACCGACGTTAAAAATAATGAGTTGGTATTTTTGTGGGACCCATTTTCTTTTACTAAAATAATATTCAAGCTGCAAAAAAATATTCAAAAAGATTGTTTTTGAATAGTTAAAAAGCTGATCTCTTCTTCTTTTTTCTCTACACTTCGCCATCTATCAATACCCATTTTGGTTTCTTACTTTGCATCAATAAACACCATACAAGAGCTCAAGCTACCTACAATCAAGCTATATATACATATAAAACAAGCCAAATACTTATCATTTCAATTTAAACAACGCTTTTGCTTTTTTTTTTTTTTGAGAATTAACGTAGAAATATAGAGTTCATCAAAATTCTCAATCTCCGTGTACAAATCCTGAATATGGTAAGATATTATAAGTTGAAAACTGTAACACCCGCTCTCCAGCGTCCGTATTTCTAACTTAGGTATCTCATTTTATATATAGTATGGTAGTGGATTATATTTAAGTTAAAAATGTACATAAGTGTAGAGAGGGACCAAGTTGAAAGAAAAGTTTGGAGTAGATTGTCACAATAGAAAGTTATAGGCTATTATGAATTAATCCCATTTCATTAAGGAGTCTAAGGGATATTATGGTGATATATTACTATAAACATTTTATATTATTATTGATATTATTATTAGTGTATTTTAGTGATAATCATGCATTAAATTATAGGAGACTTTCAGGAGGGCAAATGGTGAGTTTTGATTGGTTATAGTATATATGTGTATATGTGTGTTTATAGTGGGTAGAAATTGTAGAGATTTGGGAGGTAGAAGAAGAGTGTTTTCTTGGTGGATTTTTTAGAGGATTATGAGCTTGCACAAGTGTCAATCAATTGTTTTGGGAAGCTTTAGGAGGTTTTTGATTCATTGAAGCATCAATTGGTACGCTTTACTTGTGTTTTTGATTGATTTAAATTTAGTTGTGATTTTGGGAATCTCGGATTATGTTTTCTCTATTTTCAGTCTTAGTATTCTTGCTATAACTTGGGCTATAGAGCTCTGATTTGAATATGGTTGGAGGCTTTGAAACCTTCAGAGAGTTCTCTATAACTTTTATGTTTTGAGCTTTGGCTGAATCTATTGTTAGAAGGGTCTAACAGAGGCCAACATTTTAATGCTCATGCTAATAGCCCTATTCTACCCGAATGGATTCAAAAATCCATAAATAATTTTATACATGTCTGATTTGATTAATTCTAATTAGAATTAAAAGTACACTCATATATGTAAAGTCTGTATGAATTTGGTAATCATAGGATGTGTCTATGATTTTTGAGAGTATTATGAATTTTCTGCATCAAACATGCCAGCAACAGTATATTGACTGGTTTGTAAATTTTCTTATATGTTGGTTATATGGTGATATGGTGATATCTAGAGTTGTAGAACTCCAAATTGAGAAAAAATTGATGTTCTGTAAACTTTAAGGAGTCCTCTATAATTCTTATATTTTAATATTTAGCTGAATCTCTCTCAAAGAGGGTCTAATAGAGCTTGACATTTTGTTGCTCACTCTGATTACCTGTGTGACCCGGTTTAAGTCAAAAATTCATAATTTATTTTATATATATCCAAATTGAGTAATTCTAATTGGGAATTAAAATAGACTCATAATCCTAGCTTTTTTAATTTAATGGGAGCCAAAGGATTTATGTGCATAATTTTGGGGCATATTATATTAAGGTGATAAATTGTACTAATTGAGTCTAAGTTCATGAATGATGAATTATGTGTGTCTTTGATTTATGACTATGTGTAGGAGTTTCATTGGGCAAGGAAGGTTTAATCAACTAGAGAAGCTCTTCTTATTTAAAGTGAAAAGTACCTTTGGTAAGTAGTTACTAACAAATTATATATTGATTTCTTTTATGTGCTGAAGTTATAATGATACAAATGTATTATCTTGGTTAGTTGAATAAATTAAGTAATTCTTCATATATAATAGATTAAATGAATTGTGCTTTAGAATTATTAAGGGCATATTATATTGATGTGAAGGTGCAATAGGCGTATGAAGATTAAGTATTATAGGTAAAAATATACACGATGAGGAATTAATTTGAATGCATTGTGATTTTGGCAATGCTCATGTCTTACCAATAATAGTATATTGGTAATGCTCAGTTAAATTTAATTGTAGTGTGGTAGATAACTGAGCTCCAATTGAGATTGTTTGTAGAAGTGTAGTTGTTTAATTACATGATTGGCCCTACTGTAGTAAAGAGATATCTATATTGTAGAGGGAGGTTCTGCCGAATTTTCAGTAGATTTCTCGTAAATTGTACTTTTATCGTTAGGTTCTTATGATAAAGCCTTATGTGCAAGGGATGAGTTATGATCTATAGGTTGTTATTGGTAATGTAAGTAATTGTTAATATGATACTTATATATAGTGATTCTCATGTAACTATAGTTGTTTGACTATATTTGGTTGGTGTACGCTATTGGCTATGGCAAGAATGATATATATATGTATATATTGCTTGTGAAAATATTAAATGCTTGATTGAGAATGTGTTGTAGTGAATTGTAAATGATGCCACATATGTTGAATTGTGCAATCCACTTGATGTGGTATGAAATGACATGTATTGTTGTGAGAATGGTGAAATATATATGCATATTGATTGATATGAGGAATGTGAGGTATATGTGTGATAGTGAAGACTGAGCTGGGCAGAGAGCCTCCACTGATTGTGAGATCTGAGATTGAACTGGGCAGAGAGTCTCAGAAGTGGCCATTTGTGTGAAAAATGTGAAAATGTGAGAACGTATGATAGTGGAGATTATGTGAGACCCTACAACACATGGCCTCAAACAAACCCATATATGTGTCCTAATAGAAAGAATTAAAAATTCTTTCAAGGACATAAATATATGTCATGCATATTTATACTCAACATACATCACATATATACAAGCAAGTGAAATAATTAATCAATGAAGTATAGAAGAAAATATATTTTTTTAATATATAAGACTGCGCCAGAGAACTAGTGGTCGCCAGTCACTGGCGTTCGCCAGTGGCTGAAGGCAGCCAGGGAGATTGGCAATCTCCAGTGTCACACCTCGTCCTTAACACAACCATTATCTACAGTAATTATCTTCTTAACCCACTTATTATGCTTATGCTTAATGCAACCTCAAATGTTATATTTCACTTAGAGATCCATTTAAATCATCATTGATCACATATATAACTAGATTCATCCATACTCATATATAAAAGTGATAGGCACCACTGTGCCATTCATCCATCCATCATTTACAAATATATACACATACATCAATATACAATCAGAGTACTAAATGTTATTATATATAATACAAGGTTACATAAGATATCGCTCAAGCATCTAGTCTCTCAAACATAAACACTATGCCCATATCTAACCCTCAACAAAAACTAGCCCACTGGCTCAAATGTCACTCTGGTGACATGCTCTGAAAGGTGTAGGAAATGGCTGTAAGCAAAAAGCCAAAATCTGATGCATCCACATGACTGCATCACACCCATGAGAGGGTGACCTAAACATCCAGCGAAGTAGCATGAGTAATGCGGAAAATAGTATGAACGCTATCCTCACGCTCCTCTCACACTGCTGAAACTCGAACATCTGCTCCTATAGGTACTACCGAAACCTTAAAAGCCAACTCGGCATCGGCATCATGACATATGACATGCCGCACCGAAGTCTTTGCTGCGGAAACCTCATAAACCATCATAGTCCAATAAACAGCCATAGGTTCCCCCAGCTTGCTGTCGCTCTACTCTGGGAAAATCACTTTAAAAACAAAACAAAACGGTGGTGAGTAATTTCAAAGAAATTACCCAATGAGCAGTAAAAATATCTTTTAAGGTAAAACCTTTTTCAAATATTTTCCCAGCGATGAATCTCAATTTATAAAACCCTTTATTAAAATAAATCCAATCCATCAAGAATATAATTTTCTCTTTTCTGAAATAAAGCTCAAACCATTTCAAAGCATCAAATGAATTTCTGATTCATTTAAAACCATCCAATAAAAATCATTACAAAATCGTAGCCAAATGCTTACATAAATAAACACAAAATCCACAAGAGCTTGAAATTCAAAGCTGAAATATAATGTATTCCTTTGGCATTTCTAATAGAGATTCCCACAATATCAGTTATCACAACAGTTTTCACTTTCATTATTAGGAGGTTACGC
>CATIWO010450516.1:0-17246 GCA_949673435.1 Macaranga tanarius
TGCCACCTAAACTCTCCAGGCCACGTCATTCAGCTTATATTAGGGTAAAATGTACCATTAGTCACCAAACTTTGCTCGAAACTTCATTTTAGTTCCAAAAGTTTAATTTATTACTTTTTAGTTACTAAACATTGATTTGGATAACATCAAGAGATTACCAATAAAATTCAAGCCAAAATTGCTTAGGTGGCACTAGGGGTGAGCAAAAATAACCAAAAACTGAAAAACCGAACCAAACCAACTGGTTCGGTTCGGTTTCAAGAAATAAAAATGTTAATTCAGTTTAAACTGAACCGAAATATGTTCGGTTCAATTTTTAGAGTAAAAAAAATATTAAACTGAACCGAACGAACTCATAGTATATTCTAAAATTTCATGTATATTTATAGTTTGGTTTGATTGGTTTATTACTAATATTTTAAATTTTATTAATAATATTAGTTTCTAAACACTTAAAACTCTTAATAAAATTATTTACTACCAAAAAAATCCTAACAAAAAAATATTTAATTATATTTTAGAGAATCGGTTTATTCAATTTTTTAAAAAATTAATAAATATAATAAATATAAAAAATTAATATTAATATATCTTATAAATCTTATTAGAATATTGTAAAATTACATAAATAAAATAATTTTAAAATAAAAAAAGTAAAAAGAAAGTCAAAAAAGAAAAAATAACTGAACATATTAACTAAATCAATATTTAGTAACTAAAAGTAATAAATTAAAGTTTTGGAACCAAAATGAAATTTCGAGCAAAGTTTGGTGACTAATGGTAAGCTGAATGAAGTGGCCTGGAGAGTTTAGGTGGCACGTGACGTGGCCTAGACGTGGCATCTCCGACATGCCACGTAAGCACTTTTGGCCTGAATTTCTTTGTTAACCTCTTGATGTTATCCAAATCAATGTTTAGTAACTAAAAAGTAATAAATTAAATTTTTGGAACCAAAATAAAATTTTGAGTAAAGTTTGGTGACTAATGGTACATTTTACCCGGAAAATAGAATATAAAGTTCAACCTCTAATAATTCATCATGATTGACTTCATTCAATAATGTGTAAAATGAAGTGAACCAAATCTTTGACCAATTCCATACTGAAGAAATACTTGGTGATTCAACATATAAGAGACAAGTCTTAGCCATTGACGTAGGCATATTGGTGAATGAAAGGTTAGATATTATAAAAAAGGAGATAAATTTTAAATATTTCCTTATTTTCTATAAATATATATAACATATGGACTTATTTGTAAAATATCTTCAAATTTGGACTAAAATTATTATTCAAAAAATTTAAAGTTTAAAAATTTTAAGAAGAATCACACATGAAACTGAAAAAAAACTTTGATAACTAAGAAGTTATAAATTGAAATTTTGTAACAATTTTGAAAAAACAACTATAGTTTGGTGACTAATCAAACAATTAACCCGGAGTCGGTGAGCATACTTTACCTTTCAAAGTAAAAGATAATTGAGAAGATTGATGCTTAATCTTAGCAATAAATACAAACGAATATTAAATCTTAACCAACCTAAATACCATAAAGTTGGAGAATATAAGTACATTTATACATAAAGTAGAATAATATCTTATAATCTTTCAAGTCTCTGATATAGAGACTAAATCTATATTAGTTGATCAACTAAACTGAGAAATATCAAAACACATAATTGAGACATAAGCAAGAGTAAACGACATGTTCCAAACATATATAGAACCAAACTCTATAAGATTGAGAATGTGTAAGCACAGAACTTTTAATGAAAAGTGATACTTATATAATACATGGGTTAGCCAACTTGATGATAACTATCTTTGGGATATCATATGGGTTCATTATACCTTTAGGGTGAATTTATGTAGTTGATAAGTATGCATATGAATTTATGAGAAATTATTTTATAACATACAATTAGTGTGAACTATATTTATTAATTGAGTTATATTATGGATATTGTGTTTTATGGATTCACAATATTATATGAGAGCTATATTACGATACAACTTTGAAGTAAATTATACGACAAACAAAATTTAAACACTTAAAAATATATAATACACAACATAATGATCTTGATGAATGAACACACCAAAATGAGAATTGAGAAGGTGAAACTATACTTCTGTTCAACAGAAAGATTGTATTATAAGAACTAAAATCTTGAACGTATAGATAATATATCAAGAATAATGATGATTATACAATGAAATACATTATATTTCATATTGATGCTTATTCCTACTCGAACGTTTTATTTATTCCTTTTAATTATTATTCATCGACTAATATTTGTTCTCAAATGCTCCTTACAGCTGTGTTGATTTACCCTTGTTATTCTCTTACACTCACTAGTAATTTCCTTATAAAATTACTCACACTCGTTTTCTTTCATAGTTCCAGCATAGCAGTATTGTGGTTGCTTAGTATATACATATAAGATGGGAGTATAATGGACTACGATGACCTACGAGGTGACTGAGATTGAGACACTGGTGAGATATGTCATTTTGCTACAATGTGGATGTCAAGTTAGCTTTCAGGGTTACTATCGAGCCTATAGGAGCCTCAATTTCCTTGTCAGTCATTAGAAGGATTATTTAAGCAGTATTTGCACAACCATTTAGGTCTTCTATAAGATCACCACTGATATACATGTGTCTTTAATCTGGATATAAGTAGATGGATGATGATTTTTTTTGCATTTTTGGTGATGAGGTCAGTCTACACCTATGGTAATACTTGTTCTCTCTAGTATTAGATGTTAATAGTTGAGTCCTAGGCTAGAGTGGTGCAGGTCTTAGATGCATAGCTATCCTCTGACAGAGATTATGAGTGTTGAGAGAGGGTTATTAGAGCTTCATCATGTAACTTATGATGTAAATTATACGACAAATATATGTATAAGTGAAATAAAATTTAAACACTCAAAAATATATAATACACAACATAATGATCTTGATGAATGAATACACTAAAATGAGAATTTAGAAGGTAAAACTATACTTTTGTTCAACAGAAAGATTGTATTACGAGAACTAAAATCTTAAAAGTCTAGATAATATATCAAGAACAATGATGATTATACAATAAAATACATTATATTTCATATTGATACTTATTCCTACTCAAACATTTTATTTATTCTTTTTAATTAATATTTATCGACTGATATTTTTTTCTAAATGCTCTTTACAGCTGTGTTGATTTACCCTTGTTATTCTCTTACACTCACTAGTAATTTCCTTATAAAATTACTCACACTTGCTTTCTTTCAAATTTTTAGCATAGTAGTATTGTAGTTGCTTAAATATATACATATGAGATGGGAGTATAATGGACTACGATGACCTATGAGGTGATTGAGATTGAGCACTTGTGATATATGTCATTTGCCATAGTGTGGATGTCAAGTTAGCTTTCAAGGTTACTATCGAGCCTATAGAAGCCTCAATTTGCTTGTCAATCATTAGAAGGATTATTTAAACAGTATTTGCATAACCATTCAGGTCTTCTATAAGATCACCACTGATATACATGTCTCTTTAATCTGGATATGAGTAGATGGATGATGATTTTTTTTTTTGTATTTTTGGTGATGAGTTCAGTCTACACCTATGGTGATACTTGTTCTTTTTGCTCTAGTATTAGATGTTGATAGTTGAGTCCTAGGCTAGAGTGGTGCAGGTCTTGGATGCACAGCTATCCTTTGATAGAGATTATGAGTGTTGAGAGAGGGTTATTAGAGCTTCATCATGTTATTTTATTTTTGCATTCAATTGTAGTATAACCCCTCACTCTTGTATTACGATCCTCATATGTTGTAGTACCTATGCAGATGTACCAATGCATATATTTTAGTAGATATTTTATGAAGTGAAATATAACAATCTCACTTGCCATCAATTTTATGTTTCGAAATGATTATGGTTACTAACTATAGTATTAAAATTATTACCATCTTATAATGTATTATCACTTGATAGTAGGCTTCATAATGAGTTTCCTTTTAAATTAGTTGTTAGGTAAAACTTCTCTTTGTTGTATTCCCATTTGATAAGAGTACTCTAATAGGGGGTACATTAGGGAGGGGTGTTACAACAGTACAATCAAGAAGTACCAAAATAAACTCTTACTTAAATCATAAATTTTTTTCACTATTATTCAATTACATTGATAGAATTATTTGGATTTACAACTTGATGAGTCATTCGAAAATCTGTATGCTCCACTCAATAGTGTTAATTAGTCATAAATTGACTTTGTGGTCTTTAAATGAGTCTAATTACAGAAATATCAATAAAATTTTTACAATAGAATATATATATATATATAATCCATAAAAAAATAATCACTAAAATTCCATAAAGATATGAAAAACTCCATAAAAGAAAATTTCTAATTTTTTTTAAAAAAAACAAACGTATTAGAGATTTGTATTTAATAGATGCAAATACATAAAAAAAAAAAAAAAAAGAATAATGAGGGACTACTGCCAATCCAACCCTATGCGTAACAACTATAGAGGGAAGGGAAGGAAAGGTTTTTTAAAGGGAAGAGAAGTGAGGGGAAGAGGAGGAAATAAGAACTATGGATATTGTTGTGTTTGGTAAATTAAAAATAATTAATAAAGGGAAAAGAAGAAAAATATTTAAAAATAAAATATAATTTTAAATTGTGATATTTTTGGAGTTTAAATATTTTATACCCCAATTTGGGGTGTAATCAATTTCATCTTCTATAAGAGGAATGAGGGGGAGTAATTACCCCTCAATTACTTTCCCTCTCTATTAATTTTAATAGCCAAATAATATAAAATTTGATTCCTCTCCTATTCCCTTCCCTTCGCTTTGTACATAAAATTTGATTCCCCTCATATTTCCTTCCCTTCATTTTATATTCCCCATTTTATATTTCCCTCAATCCATACATAGTGTAAGAGATTATTGGTTCAAAGTAAAAATTTCTTATGAATAAAATATTGTTAATATCTTTTATTTGCTCTGACTGAATGATTATTTTTAAGTGTTCTGTTTTAATTTTAGCTATTTGTTGTTAGAATTAGCTACTTATTGCCCATAATGTATTCAAACATTGACAACTAGTTTCCTTTATCAAATATTGAGTAAAATAATGGACAAATGCGCATAGAGTCCCATTACTTTTATTAAAAAAAATATATATATATTCCATTAAGATCCGAAATAATTTTGTAAAATTAAGCTCATTATTTTTATTTATGAAAGAATTGGACTTTTTTCGAAATAAAGTAATATAAATCTTGATGACCGGATAAAATAATATTTTCTATTTTATTTTTTTCACATGTTAACATCTACTTCATTACCTTTTTAAACTAATTTAGCAAAAAATAAAATATATTTATTATTTTTTGAAAATATTACCTATTTTTTTCTTATTTTCTTATGTATTATTAAAAATATATAACTTCAAATAATTACTAATTTTAAAAGTCGCAAAAGGTGATGTGCATCTTTTGGGGTTAATTGTTGGAATGGTTACCAAACTTTAGTTGATTTTTTAAAATTGTCACAAAACTTTAATTTATAACTTTTTGATTACTAAAGTTTTATTTTAATTTCAAGTGTGGTTCTTTTTAAACTAATTGAATTCATTGGAAAATAATTATTGATTTAATAGACAAGTCTTAGCCACAAAAATAGGCAGACTAGTGAATAAAAGGTTAGATGACATAGAATGAGAAAAAGCCCTGAAGAGGTCAATGACAAAAAAAAAATTCAAAAGAAAAAATGTCTTCTTATATTGCTAACCCTGCCATTAAAGTAGCCAATATGAATAATAGCAATTTAGCAAAAGACCATAGAAAATCTTTAGGTCTGATAGATGAAGTTCCACTACACATAAATAATAGAACTTTTAATGAGGTTGTGTCTATGAAGAGAATCTTGTATAAGTCTAATTATCCATATAGGATAAAAGAAGAATTCACAGGGATAATCCTTTAATGCTAGTCATAAGTCCGACAACTTTTCTAAATTTAGATTTTGAAAAGCATGCATCTAAAAGAATAGATGAGTAGATTACTATGATCTAATTTACAATTAGGTTGGGTAGTTACTCTCCAGCAAGTGCCTATGAACTGTGCAAAGCCACTATAGTTAGCAATGCTTAAAAGTATTAGGATTTACTAGTAGCCCACACTCCAATCAAGAAAAAGATAGATAAAGAAGTCTTGATAAATGGTATGTTGGCTATAGCATTAGATGCTTTGAAGAGAGAGTTTTGTGGTTTCTCTCTATCTATAGAGTCATTAGGAAAAGAACAATCAATAATCATTTTAATGAAACTACATATTTGTGACATGTGTTATTTTAATAATTTTGCCTATGAATTTTTCAAAGTATTATTATAATCTTGATATTACATCTCAAAAATACATGTCAGAATTATTTTTTACTAAACTGTTAGATTATTGGCTTGAAGTAGTAAAAATAGGCTATCAACTTCTCCTGAATGAAGACAAGGTAATCGAAAGTTTACGAGAATGATTTAGGCTGCTAGGTATGCTCTGAGAAAGGTATGTACTGAACTCCAAGTAATGTAAGATGCTAAGTACCTTCCTTCCTTGAAAAGGAATTTTTGTTCTCAAATTAAATATGTTCCTAGAACATTTTGATATTCTTTAAGAATTGATGAACAATTGAGAGTAGGATATTCTTTTGAAAAGAAAAAATATTAAAGATATAACAAAAAAAAAGAATATTTAGATAAGGGAGAGTCAAAGAAGAGGTCTAGTAAACTCTTTAGGTTTATTAGGAGAAGAACATACTTTAGGGATAAGGATAGGATAGAAACCTAGAAGAAAAAATATGGAAGGGAACCCAAATGTCCTAAGAAAATACCTCCAAGTAGTTGTTCATGGTACTGGATTTGTAACTTCAAGAATCACAAAAAAATACCTATCCACACAAAAATTAAAGGAGAGAAAATCTTTAGAGATTATTCTTTAAAGATGAGAGTTATGTGTACAAACCAATGTATGAGATAGAATACTCTAACATAGACTCTGAAATAGATTTAATTTATAAAGTAGTTTTTGAATATGAAACTCACTATGATGAATTTGATTGGATCCAAATCCAGTATGATTAGATCAGGATATAGATGAAAGTAATCAGGATATAGATAATTGTTTGTCTTGCATACAAATGCATCAAGTTTGTTTGATTATCAAACTTAACTCTTCCCGCTTAAATGCTAAAACAGTATAGCAAATATTCTAGAATAAATATATATATCTTCAGTGAACAAAGTCCACTAAGCTTCTGTAATAGCTTCAGCTCTTCTTCATAGTAACTCCGGCAATAATCTTACTGGTTGAAAGTTCTTTTTTGCTATGGCTGCCCTTTCTTTATTTATGATTTAGGTCTTATTAGAAGTACTCCTTCCTAATACTAATGTGAAGAATATAAGGTATATAATATGAATTAATGAGCATAAGACATGATAAGGGTTGAATGAAAAATGACTCTCTCCCAGACCTCCCTGTCTCCTCCATCACCTCATCCTCCTCCACCTCTTCCTAAACATCTCCAACATGAACCTTGGCTTGCTCGTTGTCACTCTACAAACCTGAATTCTCCTCCTTCCTTTGGGCGTATCATTTTTTTTCAAAATTTTCTACATCATTAGAATGCAAAATCTCTTTGGCGTTTATTCTCCAAATATTGGACTATTTATGAAGTGTTCATCACTCAAAAAGCTTTCTCTAGGAAGATACACTTCTACTTTATAAAGTTGTGATTTTAACGTGATTGTCATAGCTTCTTGCACTATGTCAAAGCTATCTCCATTGGAACAAATAAGCTTAAAGCTGTAATTTCTTACTACAGTAAACCTATAATTGTTCGTCCTCAACATCAACCTATACAATGACTCTTGAAGAAGAGTAATGCAGCCAGATCTTTCCATAATGGGTGTTCTTATGCAGTGGTGCTTTGTTAGCAGCCTTATCAGTTCACTATCTCATCCTCAGCTCATGATCATATTTGTAATACCCCGACTACCATCAACTACATTAGTATACATAACTAAAGAATTAATGATAGTAAAGGTTTTGCTTCTAGAATCAGAAAGGTTCTTTTATCAATAATATCAAGAGAATTTAGTCAAAAGAATTTATTAAATGGCAATTGGCTCACTAAAGTACTTCCCTATATACTCTTTATCTATACATATATATTTGTAAACTTTAGTGCCACTATACCAAAAATGCATCTTTTTATACAACTCAAGTTAGACATAATATTATATAGCAAATTCTAATGTCATTCTCTAATACTTCTAGAAATCTCCATCTTAGCCATCTTCTTGATCGACATGATCCACTGCACTATCATCTCTCAGCTGCTAGCTAAGCATATACTAAATACCTATACTAAAATTTTTAAATAAAAGTGTGCGAGTAATTTCGTGCGGAAATTACCTAGTGAATGGATAAAAATATACTTGAAACTTTATCATGAGAAAATTCTAAACAATATTTCCATAAATTATATCAATAATAATCAAATGAATTTAAAACATCTTTTCATATTTAAATAATTCAAATATTCAAATTATAATCGTATAAAAGCACTTTCTTAAGTTGTCAACCACATAAATTCTTTTTTTTTATAAAAGTAACAGACGCTCAAAAATTACATAATTTCACAATAAGTTTACTAAATAAAGTGAATTAACTTTCCCTATGCCTATAGTATCCTAATCTCAACCTTAAGTGAATCTTCCCTATTTTAGGAAATATATTAAAAGCCCATTAAAATTAAATAAGCACACTTGAATAATATACTTAAAACATCATAACCAAGCTCATAATAAGAGCATTGTCAAAGTACATACTATTCATAATACTATCATCTCCACCATACTACAGTTCATTAATCTACTAAATTTCAAATGATATAATCAGTACACAACTATTTACGATAATGCTACTTAAGTCTGATCAGCACTTACGCTAATGATAACTCGAGTATTAAGCTAACTTAATCTATATATTTGGCTCCAGGCATCAGCTTTATATATATTTCAGATATAATATGCATCCGGCTCCTGGCAATGACTGTGCATACTCCCAACTTATATTTGAAGTAACGTGTATCCAGCCCCTGGCAACAGCTATACACTTACCATCATAAATTCATAAAATAATATATGGATCCGACCCCAGGCATCAGCTATGCACACTTACCATATGTATCCAGCTCTAGGCATTAGATATGCACATATATAGTAACATATGTATCAGGCTCCAAGCATCGGCTATATATATTTACCATATCGCATTTATATGGTAATATGTGTATTCGGCCCCAAGCAACAACTATACAAATTTACCAACCCTACCATGTCCCAAACATAGATTTACACATATATAGTAGTATGTGCATCTCAATGATTCGTTACAAAAAATTCAAGTTTTCGGTCATCCGCAGTACATCGAGGCGTCGCCTGTCTACTATAAAAGTGCCGCCTCATTGCTATAGAGGTGCCGCTTCTATACAAAGGCGAGAACCTCTGCTGAGGTGTCGCCTCTTTCCTCAAGAGGCGCTGCCCTTACGGTGATCAGGCAGAGCCTCTATGAAGAGGCGCCGCCCTTATGGTGATCAGGCACAGCCTCTATGAAGAGGTGCCGCCTGGTCACCTTTTGGCATACCGATAGAAACAAAAATCCAACCAAATTTTAAATTTTCTTAACTATTCCAACATTAACAAGTCATGTATCAACCGGTGTGCATAATTCAACTAACATGCATCCTAAATTCACCAAAACAAACCTTAGATCTACAATTAAAATTCTAAACCCTAGGTTTTCATATTATTTTCAATAAAAAACTATAAATAAAATTTGATGTTTGAAGCCACTCACCTTGTGTGATGATCGAATACTGATGATTTTAGAACTCTCAAGAATCCTAGTTTAAGTCCTCTTCTCTCTTCTTCTTCTCCTCTTTCTCTTCCCTTTCTCCTTCTTCCCTCTTTTTCTTTCTTTTCTCTCTAGAACTCAACCACTCCCACTTTTTGGTCCTTCTTCTTTCCTTTCTTCATCCATAAATTGTCCTATTTTCTTTTTGTTACTTAAGTCCTATTCCCTTTTTAATTAAATCTAAGTTTATATTTTTCATTTGATTACTCACTAATTTTTTTAAATATAATTTCCTCCAAAAATAACGTAAACATATTTAATTAAATCTCAAACTAATAGTAATCTTCCTAATCCTTTTCTAAGGATACGGATGTTATAATTCTTCCCTTCTAATAAGAATTTCATCCTAGAAATTCAGGAATACTCGTTATGTTATTTACTAATAATCTTATTCTTCACGAAACATCTCAACAACAACTCTATTCTTCAGAATTCTCTATATCACAACTCAATTTAACAATTTTTTTCATTTGATTATGATACTAGTTACATACATGTCTCTTACCAATAGCGACTATCGGTAAATTAACCTTTATTTCTTATGATAAATGAGTTCTTAAATTCTAAACCTCAAGATCATGATTATAATTTATATAGTTCAACTTATAAAACTATAATTAATATTACTTTGGAATCACAATAATGAAATCACAAGATTGCAAAATTTAAAATTCAATAATATTGCTAAGAAAAGATTTACACACACTATTGTTTGCTAAATAAACACTTAGCATTACCTTTTTCTCATATAACTAGGAATAACATTTTATATAACGTAAACATTTTCCTTTTCAAACTAAATTTCAAGTATTCAAATAACCTTTCAGTACCACGCTTCTAAGCTGTGGAACAAATATTGGAGTTTATAAAAATATTCACTTTTTATTTTTCAATTTACGATACTAGTTTTTCTCATACAGAGCCGTATTACATTCTTGTCCATTTCTCACAAAAGCCATCCATAGGTAAAATATATATTCGGCCCCAAGCAATGGATATACATATATCCTAGGAACGGTTTAAATATTCCTCTGTGAATACTAGCTAGGTGGAAACTTTTCCATATAATTTCTTACCAATAGTGACTTTTGCTAAATTAACAATCATAATCAAAGTAAACAGTTTCTTGTTTCATATAATTCAAAACCACACTTATAATTAATATAACTAAAGTTATATTACTAATATTGTTTCATCCTTTAAGGAGACATCTTACAAGTTAACTATACATCTATTGCATTAAACATATTTATTCCTTCCCTGCTCATTAGCTCCAAACCTTCTAGTTTACTGAGCATGTTCAACAGCATTAGCTCCCTAACCTATGTGTTCTTTTTGAGTTGATCCTACACCTGCATCTGCTTCATTTTACACTCTATTGGGGTTTAGAGGTCTACTTCCCCTCATAGAGTGTGAAGCACTTGATTCTAGTAATAACTGCTCTTTTAACATTCTCTCAAGATAGTCACGAGCATAGTATCCTATCTCACCACACTGATAACTGATGAGTACAAATCTATAAGTGCATAGAATCATATCAAGTAGTAATAAAGATATCATCCCACAGAGATTGTAAATTGAATATTGAAATACTAACTATGTTCATTTGTTTAGACACTAAAATAGAGTTTAGATTCTTTAAAAACTAAAACCAAGTCAAAATAAAGTAAAATTCAAATCCAAAAAAATATTAAAAACTAGGATTCTTATTCTTAATTAAACTATTTCAAAAGATTAATTAACCAACAAGGTATATGCTATTTCTAATTCTTTTTGAAGAGATCTTAAAAACTATAGATTTTCCTCTTAGATAAATCTATGATTAATTGGAAAATAATTAACACTAAGTTTACTGGCTCTCACCAACCTAATGTCTTTTAAATTCAATTTTAAATATAACTTTTTAATCAATACTAATTACTTAACTGTCTCTCAACTAATTAAGCAATTAATAGGTCATTGTCTAATCCTACAGAACCTATCTCTCGATTAAGCCTATAGTATTAATTCAATCTTAGGATGATCAGGCCTAAAATAACATTAAGCACAACAATAAGCAATGAATTAGATTAGCAACATAACATTAATCACAATAAGCACATGGTAAATTCAGAATAAGAACGCTAAAAAGGAATCTAGCCACTCATATTAAAAAGAAAAGAAAACAATGGAGAAATGAAAATAATTCCAAACATAATGAATAAATAAAAGAGTTGATACAAGAAAAACCCCCTTCCAAATGATGTAAGGAAGCCTTGCTCTTCTGACTTTAAGCCAAGTATCTCCTCTACTATGAACTAAAATAAAACAGAATGAAAATGTATTCTGAATCAAAAAGAATAGAAAACCAAAACAAGAACAACCTCTAATGAAAATTAAAATAGTTCTATTTATAGACCTAGAGATCTAGTGAGAAAGGTCATCTGAAACCCTTTAAACTCTATCTAACCAAGAGCTAAAAGATAAGCTCAATCCTAACTAAACTTTAGCTTCAAATCTACTTCTGATTGACTACCACATCAGCTATGCACAGGTGCGCAAGAAGTTGACACAGGTGTACAGCATATCAACTCTGAATTACTCGGAGACGGGCACAGGCTTGCTTAATTTTGGCACGGCCATGCACAAATATGGTATGGGCGTGCAGACCTGAAGCGATGAGGATAGCCTTCAAATATGATCTCCAATCTTATCTCATCTTCAATTTTGGTCTCCATCCTTTTCCAAATGCATTCTACCAACAAAACTTAACAAAGATTATATATTTAACATTAAAATAACTAAATCGTAAATACTTTAAAATAAAATAAAAAAACTAACTAAATCGACTAAAAACTAACTAGACATGCTACTACTAAACCTAATATGCAATAAAATGGAGTGCTCAAAATAAGTATTTTTCACACTCATTAATAACACTACACTCTTGTGCGTCTACTACAATTTTCTGTATGATGACTTTTGCATTCATCACACCATAATGTTCCATGTCTTTTTCCAATATCTGCTTATCCTGGTAGTTCCATCGATCGCTTAATTGATACTTCACTTCCTTGAGGTTTTCCATATCCTTCACTTTTATCATTACCTTCTGAATCAGAAGAAAACTTCATTCTCTTATTATCATTCCAAAATTGCTTGCTCGTCTCCTTTTATTGCTCAGCTTCGTCTAACTCTTTATCTTTTTTTTTCTTGTTCCATGGCTTTCTCAACCCAACCTCTAAAGGTTGTGCCAGCATAAAGATTTAGTTTACCTCATAGGGACATGTTCAATCCATCCTTAAACTTCTCACTTCTCATCTCTTCTGTAGGATATATATATTTTGTATATTGGTACAGATCTTCAAACTTGTCATTATACTCCCTGACAATCATTGATCCTTGTACCAGGCTTACAAAAGATACTCTTTTCTACCTTTGAAAAGTTTTAGTCAAATATTCCCTATTAAGCGCCTCTTTAAATATGTGCCAGGTGAAAACTTCTCTATACAAATTCCTCACCCTAGTTAACCAATCATCAGCCTTATCAAACATATGGCCATATATGTTACTCACCTTCTCTTCATCACTCAATTACAGGGTATTAAAGGCTTTTTCCACAGTTTTGGCCTATTTGTCAACCTGACCAGGGTCCAAAGTACCATGAAAGTCATAAGCCCCGTACTTCTTGGCATGTTTTATAACATCTCCAGGCTTTCTATATTTGTCTCTTTCCGACATCACTATCATCATCGTACGTGCCAAATCGGTAGCATCTATATATACCACCGGTGGTGCTTGTTGATGTGGCACATTTGTTGCCATCGTCGGCTGTGACGGTAGATAATTATTTCGTGCTCTTCCAGGCACATTCTTAAAAATGGAGATAGAAGCAGCCGATACTGAACTATGTTACTGACTACCTATTTGAGCATTACACATTTCATTCCTCATATTGCCAACTGATGCTGATGACGAAGGTGACATTTATGGAAGTGTTCGACCCCTAGTCAAGATGTTAACTAACTCAACTAGCCTCACTCTATCATTTTGAACTTCACGTCCTTTGCCTCTACCTCAACCCATGCCACTTCCTCGACCATAATCTCTACCTTGATTCCCTACTAATCTACCTCTAATTCTTGCCATCTTCTGAAAATGAAATCACAAGACTTTAGTAATTCTCATCATCGTTATATATATAATGTATTCCACAATCAATATCCACCAACTTAATATTTCTTAATATCTATAATATATAACACAACATTTTTTAGTGTCTATAGAACCTAATAACCTAGGCTCTGGTACCAATTATAACACCTCGACTACCATCAACTACATTAGTATACATAACTAAAGAATTAATGATAGTAAAGGTTTTGCTTCTAGAATAAGAAAGGATCTTTTATCAACAATATCACGAGAAGTAAATACTAAACTTAATTAGGAATAAACCATTTACTCAAAGAATTTAAAAAATGGCAATTGGCTTACTAAAGTACTTCCATATATACTCTTTATCTATACATATATAGTTGTAAACTTTAGTGCCACTACACCATAAATATATCTTTTTATACAACTCGAGTTAGACATAATATTACAAAATAAATTCTAATGTCATTCTCCAATACTTTTAGAAATCTCCATCTTAGCCATTTTCTTGATCGACATGGTCCACTGCACTGTCATCTCTCGGCTGCTAGCTAAACAGATATTAAACACCTATACTGAATTTTTAAATAAAAGAGTGTGAGTAATTTCGTATGGAACTTACCCAGTGAGTGGATAAAAATATACTTGAAACTTTATCATGAAAAAATACTAAACAATATTTTCATAAATTACATTAATAATAATTAAATGAATTTAAAATATCTTTTCATATTTAAATGATTCAAATATTCAAATTATAATCGCATAAAAGCACTTTCTTAAATCGTTGACCATAGAAATTCCCTTTTCTTTTATAAAAGCAATAGAGGCTCAAAAATCACATAATTTCACAAATAAGTTTACTAAATAAAGTGAATTAACTTGTCCTATACCTATATTATCCTAATCTCAACCATAAGTGAATCTTCCCTATTTTATGGAATATATTAAAAGCCCATTAAAATTAAATAAGAACACTTGGATAATACACTTAAAACATCATAACCAAACTTATAATAAGAACATCGTCAAAGTACACACTATTCATAATACTATAATCTCTACCATACTATAATTCACTATTCTACTAAATTTTAAATGACATAATCAGTACACAACTGTTTACGATAATGCTGCTTAAGTGTGATCAGCATTTAAGCCAATGATAATTTGAGTGTTAAGCTAACTTGATATATATATATATGGCCCTAGGTATCAACTATACATATATCTCAAGTGTAATATACACCTGGCCCTTGGCAACGGTTGTGCATACTCCCAACTTATATTTGAGGTAACGTGTACCCGGCCTCTGGCAACAGCTATACACTTACCATCGTACATTCATAAGATAATATATTCATTCGGCCCCAGGCATCGGCTATGTACACTTAGCATATGTATCCGGCCCCAGGCATCAGATACATATATATAGTAATATATATATCAGGCCCCACGCATTGGCTATACATATTTACCATCTCATATTTATATGGTAACATGTATATTTGGCCCAAAGCAACGACTATACATATTTACTATCCTTACCACATCCCCGACATGAATTTACACCTATATGGTAGTATGTATATTCAGTTCTAGGCTTTGACTATACATAACTACCCAAATCTTCTATGTCTCATACATAGAATCTCTACTCTTAGTATCATATACACTTAAAATTATAAACACAACTAAAACTTTAAAGCCCAAAATGGAAGCCTAAATGATTAAATATGGACATCAAAATGGAGTTTATCAAGTTCTCTTGGTAAGGGCCTTATAGATCTCTAAACCAGCTTCGATTTGACATATTACGGGCCCCATAACTCAACCAGTGCCGGAAGTTAAGTCCTCCTAAAGCAACGTTGTGCATGTCGATGATTCGTTACAAAAATTTAAGTCTTCGGTCATCCACAGTGCATAGAGGCAATATCTATCTTCTACAAAGACGCTGCCTCATTGCTATAGAGGTGCTGCCTCTGTACAGAGGTGAGAACCTCTACTGAGGCATCGCCTCTTTCCTCAAGAGGTGCCGCCCTTATGGTGATCAAGTGCCGCCTCTACGAAGAGGCGCCGCCTGGTCACCTTCTGGCATACCGACAGCAGCAAAAATCCAACCAAATTTTAAATTTTCTTAAATATACCTACATTAATAAGTCATGTATTAACCGGTATACATATTTTAACTAACATGCATCCTAAATTCACCAAAACAAACCTTAGATCTACAATTAAAATTCTAAACCCTAGGTTTTCATATTATTTTTGACACAAAACTATAAATAAAATTTGAAGTTTGAAGCCACTCACCTTGTGTGAGGATCGAAAATTGATGATTTCAAAACTCTCAGGAATCCTAGTTCAAGTCCTCTCCTCCTTCTCTTCACTTTCTCCTCTTCTTTCCTTCTTTTTCCCTCTTCTTCTTCCTTTTCTTTCTTTTCTCTACAGAACTCAACCACTCCCACTTTTTGGTCATTCTTCTTTGATTAAAGTATATTTTGTTTTATTTAATGTAGTTATTTGTGTTAATTTTATGTTTAAATGTGTTAATTTGTGTTTAGATAGTTTATTTATCCTTATTTTGTGTTTTTAGGTCTTTAATCAAAATGGAAGTGGATTCACTGAAGATTAGGAGTGAATAATGTCAAAATCATAAGAAAATAAGGAGTTTGATATCAACACGGGGGTGTTTGTGCCCGTGTATCTCTCTGAAAGATTTGAGTACTCTGAACACGGGACGGGACACGCCCGTGTTCCAGGTCGTGTATCACTCTGCCAATTTTACACACTTGAGACACGGCTCGGGATCCGCCCGTGTTGATGCCCGGATGTTAGAATTATGTGAGACACGGGCGTGTTGCTGAGGGACACGGGCGTGTATGCGGAAGAGGAAGGATAAGATCAATTTCTTTTAACCCTAATCTAGAGCAAATTGAAGGGAAATATAAAAGGAATAGGCAAGAACGAAAAAAGGATGATCTGAAGACAGAAAAAAACAACTCTAATTCTTATCGGCATTATTGAGGAGCAAGATTGAAGATTGAAGATTTGAGATATAGAGAGATTTAATTCTTACTTTCTTCTTCTAATTTCTTGTAATTGGTGATGGAATTCTTTTACTTATTTTCAG
>CATIWO010450574.1:0-10995 GCA_949673435.1 Macaranga tanarius
GCTCACTAGCGAGCTCCCGGTCGTGACTTGGCTCGTGAGCAGTGCAGCCTCCTTACGAAACTTGACATAACTTGCACAATTGAGCTCCGATTGACCTCAAACTTGAGGGACAACTTCATAAGACTTTAAGGAACAATTTTAGGGATATTTTGAGTGATTTATAAAGCCTTGAATCACCCAAAAATGTGTTCCAACATTTGAGTTAATCCAACTCAATACACTTGACATAACTTGCATGTTTTGGCTCCGATTGATTCCAAATTTGTTGTGCACTTCCATGGGGCTTCAAGGAACATTGTGAATGGCATCTTAAATGTTTAATGAAGCTTTAAATTTAACCAAAAACTTGTTCCAATATTTAGAATGATGTTTTGAGGACTTATTTGAGCTTCAATCATTGATGCACATTATCATAGAAGCATGATCTTTTCCTAGCTTATGAACATACTTGAGAAAAGATGTTAGAAGTACAAAATTGATTGTTAAAATCAAAACCAAGAGTTTATTCAACCTTGATCATGCACAGGGTCAACAAACTAAATTTTCTTTTCAAGGGATACGACATGCTCTTTCCTCCTATTTGATATCCACCATAACTGCAAAGAAAATGTTAAGGAAGGGTTATCAAGCATATCTTACTTATGTGGTTGACGCTAAGTATGAAGGGCTGAAATTAAAAGATATCCCAATACTATGTGAATTCGGAGATGTCTTTCCAGAAGATTTCCAAGTTGACCTCTAGATAGAGAGATTGAATTCTCTATTGATGTGATTCTGGGTACGACTTCAATTTCTCAAGCACCTTATAGAATGGCTCTATTGGAGTTAAATGAATTAAAGATTCAATTGTAGGAGATGTTGAATAAGGGTTTTATTAGACCTAGTTTATTACCATAGGGAGTGCTAGTGTTATTTATTAAGAAAAAGGATGGGTCCATGAGGCTATGCATAGATTACCGACAGCCGAACAAGGTTACGATATATAATAAGTATCCATTACCTCGTATTGATGATCTTTTTGATTAATTACAAGGAGCTAAAGTTTTCTCAAAGATCGACTTGAGGTTTGGATATCACCAACTGAAAATTAAAGAGATAGATATACCTAAGATGGCTTTTAGGACACGTTATGGACATTATGAGTTTCTTATTATACCATTTGGGTTAACCAATGCACCAGCTGCCTTTATGGTTCTCATGAATAGAGTACTTCGGGAATACCTAGATAGATTTATGATTGTATTCATAAACGATATATTAGTATATTCTCGAAGTGAGGAGGAACATAAAGAACATTTGAGAGCAGTTTTGCAAACTTTGAGAAGTAAGTAATTATTTGCTAAATTGAGCAAATGTGAGTTTTGGCTGGATCAGATTGATTTCTTGGGGTATGTTATATCAGTAGAAGGCGTTTATGTAGACCCTAAGAAAGTTGAGGCAGTAGTTAGGTGGAAATAACTAACTAATACTACAGAGATAAAGAGTTTCTTGGGTTTAGCTAGTTATTATCACCGATTTATTCAAGATTTCTCAATTTTAGCAACTCCCTTGATAAAATTGTTAAGAAAAAATATGAAGTTTGTATAGACAGAAGAATGTTAAAGGAGTTTTGAGGAACTTAAGGTGTGTTTAACTTTTGCACTAGTATTAACTCTTCTTAGTAGTGATGGTGAATTTGTATATATAATGATGCTTTTAAGAAAGGATTAGGTTGTGTTCTCCTGCAATATGGAAAAGTTATAGTATAAGGATTAGGTTGTGTTCTCCTGCAACATGGAAAAGTTATAGTATATGCTTCCAGACAATTGAGGTCGCATGAGTTAAACTATCCTATCCATGACTTGGAATTAGTAGCTGTAGTGTTTGCTCTTAAAACTTGGAGGCATTATCTATATGGATTTTCATTTCGAATTTTCACCGATCACAAATCTCTTAAATACGTCTTTAGTCAAAAAGAGTTGAATTTGAGACAAAGATGATGGATTGAGTTATTAAAGGATTACAACTGTATAATTGAATATCAACCTGGTAAGGCAAATATGGTAGTAGATGCTTTTAGTCGGAAATCCTATAGTAACTTAACTCATATGAAGCCAGAGCAATTTTCTTTGTTTATAGAACTTCAAGCTATAAGTGTGGGAATGGAGTTAAATAATCAAGGAACATTGTTAGTAACTCTTAAGGTTAGACCTGTTATGGCAGAGAGAGTTAAGGAAGCTCAAATTCAGGATGCTCATTTATATAAAGTTATTGAAGATGTGAAAAGTGGGTCACGAACTGATTTTTCCTCTTAAAAAGGATGGAATTTTAATGTTTGGAGAAAGAATTTGTGTTTCGAAAATAGAAGATTTAAAGTGAGAGATTATAAAGGAGGCACATTGTTCTATATACTCCATGCATCCGGGTAGCACCAAGATGTATCGTACATTAAAGGAAAACTATTGGTGGCAGGGTATAAAAAGAGATATAGCAGATTATGTAGCAAGATGTTTAGTTTGTCAACAAGTGAAAGCTGAACATCAACATCCATTGGGTCTTTTGCAACCACTTCCTATTCCATAATGGAAATAGGAGCACATTACTATAGATTTTATAATGGGATTACCTCATACGCAGCAAGGACATGATGCAATATGGGTTATAGTGGACATGCTCACTAAATCAGCTCACTTTTTACCAGTCAAAGTGAATTATTCATTGGATAAGTTGGCACAAGTGTATATGAATAAGATCGTAAGACTTCATGGTATACTAATCTTCATTGTGTCGGATGGAGATCCCAGGTTTACATCTAGATTTTGGCCCAATTTACATTAAGCTATGGGTACAAAGTTGAAGTTTAGTACTTTTTTTTACCTACAAACTGATGGCCAATCGGAAAGGGCTATCCAAACTTTAGAGGATATGTTAAGGGCATGTATGATGGAATTCAAAGGAAGCAGGGATAAGCATTTTCCATTAATGGAATTTTCATACAACAATAGTCACCATGCTAGCCTTAGCATGACACCCTATGAAGCATTATATGGAAGGAAGTGTAGAACTCCAGTATGTTGGAATGAGGTAGGGGAAAGAAAACTTGTAGGACTAGAAATTATGTAGTTAATCACTGACAAGATTAAATTAATTTGTGGTAGATTGAAAGCAGCTCAAGACAAGCAGAATAGTTATGCAGATCTGAAAAGAAAAGATATTGAGTTTAATGTGGGCGATAAAGTATTCCTAAAGATATCTCCATAGAAGGAAATAGTCCGATTTGGGAAGCATGAAAAGTTAAGTCCTCATTTTATTGGACCGTATGAAGTGATTGAAAGAATTGGACCGGTAGCATATCGGTTAGTTTTGCCTCCAGAGTTATCTCAAGTGTATGATGTTTTTCATGTATCCGTATTGAGAAGGTATAGAAGTGATCCCTCCCATATACTGAAGCCGCAACCAATTGAATTAAAGGAACCTATAGAAATCTTAGCTAGAGAAGAGAAAGTTTTAAGGAATAAAGTGATTCCATTAATTAAGAATTTATGGAGTAATCATTCTAAGGAAGAAGCAACATAGGAGAGAGAAGAAGATATGCGGATTGAATATCTTTATTTATTTCCCTCGTATGTATGCAAATTTCAAGGATAAAATTTTTTAAGAGGGGAAAATTGTAATATTCTGCCCTAGAGACTAATTGGCCTTTTGATAGAATTATGGATTAAAATATATTAGAAATAAGTTTGATATTTTAAAAATTTGGGGGTCAAAATGGATATTTGTTAAATAGGGGCTAAAATGGATATTTGCCAAAATGAATTTAAAAAGAAAAGAAAGAAGAAGAAGCGTCATTTTATGCTATTTCTTTCTCTCTTTCTTCTCTGTATCAACTTAATCTTCTGCTTCTTATTTCTTCTTTTTTTTTCTTCTCTTAACTTTTAATTCTTTAACTTCAAACACTTAGTTCATCTGTTTGCTGATATAAGATTGAAATATAAAGGATTTGGTAAGTAAAACTATTTTTATTTCGAGTTTTTGATATTGAATAGAAATTGAAGTTTTTATTGTTTTGTGAAGTTTTAAGCTTTTTTTATATTTAAACAGACCCATTTAAGTGTTTTTCTTATTTGGGGGTCAATTTGGTATTGAATTTTGATGAAAATTCATGAAAATGGATATTTTTCGGCTGCAGGGATAGTTATGGATCGTAGAAGAGGCACCTCTGTACACAAAGGAGGTGCCTCTGTGCACAGAGGAGGCACCTCTGTGGCTTCCCCCGCCCTAAAAACCCTATTTTGATGATTTTTGGACCATTTTTTGGGTCCTAACCCTATCCTGTAGCCGTAGATCAACTTAAGTTGAGTAGAACTGAGATTTAAGATTGTATTCTTATGGTTTTACTTATGGATGATAGGATCAGAATATGTAGCAGTGGTAGAGCCTAGGCCTGGTTCAACTAACTAGTGTTTAGGTACAACAATCTCAAGTGAGTGGCTATACGTATATAAAGTTTGTTTTAAAACTAAGTACATATAAGTATATGGTTGTAAGTTAATTAAATGCTTTCTATGATTAAAGTATGATGTTTCCTTACAAATAGTCTTTTATCGACTATTAACTTGCAAATATAGTTTTATAAGTTATTTAGCTTTTGTACCTGAAATTGGGAACATATAGCAGTATATATATTTGTTATTGATATAGTTAAAATGTTTGAAAGCAAGAATGTATTTGTTATTATTATTCTATAAAATGATTATTCTCAGCAGTGTTTTGATACTAGCATCAGCTAGATATACAACTATTGTATTTTACTAGCAGTTTGATAAATGCGAATGTTTGATTTATAAGTAAACCTATACACTCGTGATTTGTATTCTTTAGATTGCACCATGATGATTGGTGTTTATTCAGTAATATTATCTAGCAACTGTCTTGGGGGCAGCACTTGGTTGTACATATAGTATTGGGGGCGTACAATCAGGTGGTTAGGCCTTGGGGGCCAACTCTGCACATGCAAATGACTAGTATTATTATAGCAATATGTATGCAAATGGGATGCTAGATCATTAAAGTCAGCCCATTGTGTTAGTACAATCTTTGGTTACACATTTAATGAGTGTATGAATTAAAATGATTGATAATGTTTATTCAGTTTAATAGCAAATGTATGGCATTATGTTATTTCAGCAGCTTAATAGCTATTTTCAATATAGTTATGAATATATCTTTACATTTATTTAGCGAATAGCTAATGTTCCCGTTTTACGTTGTTTTACTTTATTTTTAGACTACTTATTGAGTATTATTATACTCACCACTCTTATTTTAAATGTTTTTAGATTATATGGATTCTCAGCAGAAATAGCTCGTAGGACCTGTTTTGGTGTCCTTCCAGGTATCTAGAAGAGGTTGAGCCAATAAATTCAGATTCTGGACTTTTTGTAGTACCTTTAAGTTAAACTTATTATATAAGTGTTAGAATTATTATTTGTGGTTTAAGAATGTTTTAAGAAGAACATTATGATGTATAATAATAACATTATCTTAAGTTTACTTTGATGTTTAAGAATTTACAATATAGACATGATGTATATTTTTACTGCCAGTAGTAGCTCTAGCCAGAATAGCATGTCACACTTGCTCATCAGCTAGTGGAGCGGGTGTGATAATAATTATCTTCTGCTTTTAATTGTAACTATTGGATAGTATACAATATCATCTAAACCGTTGGATTAGAAAGATAAAATTTTATAATCTTTTTGAAAAAATATAAAGAAAGGACAATAATTATCTTCTACTTTCAATTGCAACCGTTGGATGGTATGCAATATCATCTAAACCGTTGGATCAGAAAGACAAAATCTTATCTTTTTTTGAAAAAATACAAAGAAAGGACAATAATTATCTTCTGCTTTCAATTGTAACCGTTAGATGGTATGCAATATCATCTAAACTGTTAGACTAGAAAGACAAAATCTTATCCAATAATTATCTTCTGCTTTTAATTGCAACCGTTGGATGGTATGCAATATCATCTAAACCTTTGGATTAGAAAGAATAAATCTTATCATCTTTTTGAAAAAATACAAAAACATGACAATAATTATCTTCTGCTTTCATTTTAACGGTTGGATGGTATGCAATATTATCTCATCCGTTGGATAAACATTTAGCAATCTACCAGAATTTAGTTTAGAAAAAGTAATATATTATGAATGCAAGATCATATCAAAACTATCTGAAAAACTTATCACGATTTATTTGAAACACTCTTTGCAAATACTCTTATTGTAACATAACAAAACCTTTCCTGAAATGAATTTTCATGTTGGTGGTCCATCAGTATATAGCTCATCAAGTTCATATTTTGATGATGATAATCCACTTGGGTTATCGAACGAAGAATATCAAGCAATGTTGCAAATTTTCTCTACTAATAATATGATGATAAAATATTATCAAAATCAATGATGCAATAATAGCACTCGACATGGTGGATCGATTCCAGGTCATGTTGTTGTTCGACAAGATTGTGAAGTTGTAAATCAAAATTTATTCAACGATTATTTTTCTGATAATCCACGATACGATGAGGATTTTTTTTCCGATGATTTCGAATGTCACGAAGTTTATTTCTTTGTATAGTTCATGCAGTCAAAAGTCATAATCTATATTTTAAACAACAAATTGATACTCTCGGTAGACTTAGATTATTGCCTCTACAAAAAATAACAGCAACATTTCGAATGTTGGCATATGGCCTACCTGTGGATGCAATAGATGAATAAGTAAAAATTGGTGAGTCTATGGCCATTGAAAGCTTTAAGAACTTTTGTCGTACTATTGTGGAAATTTTGTCTCAACAATATTTAAGAAGACCTAACAATACTGATATTGCTAGACTGATGCATATTGGTGAAGAACGTGGTTTTCCTGGAATGTTGTACAGCTTGGATTGTATGCATTGGAAGTAGAAAAATTATCCAACAACATGGGCAAGACAATATGCAGGCCGTAGTGGATCACCAACAATAATTTTGAAAGCTGTTACTGACTATGATCTTTGGAAAGGCATGCTAGGAACTAATAATGATATCAATATTTTGGAATTATCTCATCTTATTTCTGATCTTGCATAAGGTATTATTCCCCCATGTAATTATGTCATAAAAGGAAAAAATTATGATATGGGTTACTATTTAGCTGATAGTATATACCCAAAATGGAGCAATATTGTACAAACAATTCATGAACCTCAAGGTCCAAAGAAAATTTTTTTTGATATGAAACAAGAATCGTATAGAAAAGATGTCGAGCGTGCTTTTGGAGTTCTACAGTCACACTTTGCAATTGTAGCAGGACCAGTACGTTTCTGAAGAAAAGAACACTTGCATGACATAATGACTACTTGCATAATTCTCCACAATATAATTATTGAGGATGAACGTGACTTAAATGAACCAATTGTTGATGCAATAGAAGCTCCAATTGTAGATGTTGAAATGACGGTCAATGATAACACTTGGTTTGAACAATTTCTTGCTCCTCACAGACGAATTAAGGCAAAAAATGCTCATATTGCACTTTGCAATGCATTAATTGAACATTTATGGAAAAAATATTCTAATTCAAATGATTAAATTATTAATATTATAATTTGTACTTTTGAAATTAATTAGCACTTCTAATAGACCACTTCAATTTTAGGATGTAATATTATATTTTTCTAGTAAATTTATTTTAATGTCTTATAGTTCTCTTTATATATTATATTATATAATTTGTCTAAATATGTGGATGTATTTTTATTATTTATTATTAAAATATATTATTTATTTTAATATATATTCAAATAAAAAATTTATTATAAATAAATATATGGGTGTATATGGTAAGTATTGAATAAAATATAGGTGTAATATGTAAAATGTATAAATAATATAATATTAGTATTGAATAGGAATATGTGCAGAATATTTTTTTTAGAGTTGAAAGTGAAGTAATGGGTTGGAGTAAATTTATTGTAACAGATGCATTTTGAAGTGAAATTTGCTTTATTTTAAAGTGTTGAGTTGAAGATAGCCTAAGAGTATTAAAAATCTTCCAACAATTAATTTTATTTGACAATATACAATATAGTTTGAATTCAAAATGCTATTTATTTGAGAATAGTTTCTATAAGCTGATCCAGGTTGTTGGTCAAAGATACTAAAAAGTCTAGTTTACTCCTAATTTTGGGTATTAAACTCTGCAGGTTACTGAACTTTTATTAAATTTCAAAAAGAATATCCAATTTCAATTTGTTTCTTTTCAATCACTGAATTTTGATTAAATTTCAATATAGATATCCAATTTCCAAATTGGTCCCCAATATTTTGCCCAAATTTTATATTGGCCCTTATAGTTTTTTTTTTATCCAAATTGGTTTATGGAACCGGACCGGAACCGTTCATTGGCCGGTTCAGAACCGGCTGGTTCCGGTTTGGTTCCGGTTCTGAACCGGATTTAAAATTTTATTATTTTTTACTTTTTTTATTATATTTGAATATTTTAAAAAATTTTAAACCTACACAATAATTTTTTAAAATTTTCTTGAATTTTTAAGAATTTTACAATAAAGTAATATACATTGAAAAAAAAAAGAAAAATTTTATTTGTTAATATAAATAGAATATTGATAATTGACCTAAAATTTGATTTAACAGTTGAATATAAAAAATTAAATCAAATAAAATTTTAAACCATTAAAATCAATTTTTAAAAAAATGTTGGCTAAGAATTTTTTGAATCAAATTAAAAAATTATATGCAAAAAATTGTATTCATTTAGGCCTGGCCTGGGGCCGGTTCGAACCCCGGACCGAACTGGAACCGGACCAGTCAACCTGGAACCGGTTCTATTATTTTCATTGTTAATTTTAATTCATTTATTATTTAAAAATTATTAACTCCAATTTTTTTTATTATATTAGTGTTTTTGACTTAATTAAAATTATTTTAAAAATTATTGCAATATTTTAAAATATTCAAATATAATAAAAAAAAGTAAAAAAATAATAAAAATTTAAATCCGGTTCAGAATTGGAACCGGCCAATGAACGGTTTCGGTCCGGTTCCATAAACCAATTTGGATAAAAAAAAAAAAAAACTATAAGGGCCAATGTAAAATTTGGACAAAATGTTGGGGACCAATTTGGAAATTGGATATTCATTTTGAAATTTAATCAAAATTTAGTGATTGAAAAGAAACAAATTGAAATTGAGTATCTTTTTTGAAATTTTTTGAAAGTTCAATGACCTTTGGGGTTTAATACCCCTACTTTTTCTATGGTAATGATAATTTTTAATAATTTTCTTTAAAAATAGAGATAATGTTTTGATATATTAAAATTGATTATTTTGAATGCTAAATCATTCTTTGTAAGATTTTTTATATGAAAGGTCAGTATTTAACAATAATAAAAAAAAAGGATTTTTGTATTTATATAGCATAAACTAAAGTCGAATTTTCAAATCTATCCAAATTTTTACATTGTGGCGTATTGATATACTAACTTTTCGAATAGTTGCAAATCTACCACTGGTCAAAATTGAATGTGGTGGTGATGAAGTGGCATAGTGATCTGGCCAATTACTTACACATGTGGAATTTAAAAAAAAAAAAAAAAACAAAACTCACCGTTTCGGTTCTTTGTAATGGCAGCGTTTTGGATATAACAGAAATACTAGAACAGGGACATTAAGAATATCTCCTTCCAGAGCAATTCATATGCACCCAGCAATGTTAGCCATACCAGCAGGGATGATAATGATATAGAAGCATGCTAGCAAAGTCTTAGTTGCTTCAGTAGTGCTAATGTCTGTAACCTTGTGACATCTCCATTGCAGCAGCAAACTTCAAACAGGGACCATTTCAACCCAATATATCAATCATCAGAAAATCAATCTCCTCAATCAGCAAGAAGAAGCGAAGCACATGGGAAACCACTGCACGAAAATGCAGCTCAGATTCTTTTAAGAAGAAATTTGGGTGCGATGGATAATTTGAGAACTTCAGTATATTGGGATCCTGAAGCTGGACGGTTTGTCTCCTCTTCTTCCAGGGGTGTTAGTTCTTCTGCTCAGGTTCGCAGAACTGAGATTTTGTACACAGACCAATCTATATTAAACCAATCTATATTCTTTGGCGGCCCTCTTGTGAATGAGCCGCTGAGTAGAGGCACAAAAACTGGTAGTTCACTGGCTTCTGACATGGATAGAGGACCGACAACATCAAGTCATTATCAGGCAGGTCACAGAGGGGTGGCCAACTTCCTGTGTTTGTTCCGAGTGGTTTTCAGAAAAACCAAATTTCATCCAGATTGCCTTGAAAAATAACGTAGTGAGAAATTAGAAATTTGTTTGTAATTGGTAGCTTATCATGTGTTTCTCTTATTTTCTATGTGCAGTGTTTTGGTATATTACTTAGTTTTTACACCACCTCCCACTTTTGTTTCCTTGGGTGCTAGGGAATTTTACATAAAAGTTTGTGCTTTAGAATTCTACATAAAAGTGATTAGTTTACACTGAAGATGCGTAATTATCGTGTAGTTTACACTGAAGTTACGGTCTTACTGCAACCTTTTCTTTCAAGTACATATGCTTATAAAAATAAAACAACCATATTTTTAAATATATATATATATAATACTAATATATATATATATATATATATATATATATATATATATATTAGTATTATCATTATTATTATTAATCTTTTTTTTTTCTTAAACAGTAGGCGTAGCAAAATTTGAAAAGAAATGCATCGGACCAATAAAATAATTAAATACGAAAGAAAATATATAAACGATAATTAAGTTAATAATTTAGTAAAAGGAGTAACAAAGAAACAAGTAGGTAAATAAATTAACAAACAATTTAGGAAGGAATTTGAACAGCCATTACGTTAGCATGCAAAGCATGCAATCTCATGCACTTAGATGGCTTTGTACTTGGCTTATATATATATATATAT